>VVHJ01016491.1:36195-49366 GCA_015107715.1 Tylochromis polylepis
AACATAACAGAAAAAAAAAAAAAAAAAAAAAAAAAAAAAAAAAAAAAAAAAAAAACACAAAAAAAAAAAAGAAAAAAAAAAAATATATATATATATATATATATATATATATATATATATATATATATATATATATATATATATATATATATATTGCTTAATTTTACTTTTTGAAATATCTGTAATATTATATTATTAAAGCCTCTATTCAATTTTTGATTCAGTGTGTTCAGTATAGGAAACCCGGATAAAATCATCCCCAAAAGACAAAATTTTGGAGACACTTGACGATTAAAAACACAAAAGACTTTTTTTGTTTTCTTTCCCGGGGAATAATCTGCATCTGTTGTAGGCTAAACGCGTTATGCTGGCATGCTGGTGAAGAACAATTCATTATTGACTGTCATCTGCACACAATTAGAGCGTGCACAGGGCAAGTGTGCCACATATGTTAAGACAGAGGACATCAACTGTTTTCAGGCCCCTATGGCTGTCCACACATTATGCGTTTTTCGTAAAACTCTCAATACAATTGGGAGACTATAGGTGAATGAGGGGGTACCACTCAATATGTTACCAGTGTGGAACCCCTGGCGATGGAGAGCAGGTGACCACGTATAAACCCCCCCTCATGTGGTAAAAAACATTAATCGTCATGACTTGTTCTTTTATATATAGTGAAAAATTCCTGAATAAAAAAATTCCACTTTGAAATTTAGATGCAAAATATAATAAAGTGACTGAAATTGCAACCAGTGTGGTCCAAGAGCACAGAGTGTATACATGTATTATTCTTTTCTATTAGAAAGATATCAGTCCATATACATATTAGTTATATTAAGTGTCTTATTGTTTCAGGACTGCTTCTATTTTTACCTTTAGCTATGGGCAGGCTTTCTGAAACAAAATGCACGAAATCTAATTTAGTCATGTAAATAGAGGTCGGTTTGGCGACATGGTGAAGCGTCACTAATGGAAGAAAGAGATGGATGCCTTATGATAATGAGGGGAAAATAAAGCAGATCCATGACCTTGTAGCGCAATATGAACCCACCGACACAAGCATTTAAGTAGCTCTATCTGAACAATACTTCCCAACAGAAAATATTTAATAATATTTTTCCCCCCTTTGTGAAAGATTTGCAGGGTCTAATGTTTGAAATATGAAATAAATAACATGCCACGGGCCTATATCAGATCATTTCTTTAATCAGTTGACAAATCCACTGGATTGTTTGTGATACTGCTGTATTAACAGCTAAAATTGTATCCGAATCACAGCAGTCAGGGAAGGGACTTTTTACTGATGCTAATTCAAGTGACTCTTGTGAGTTCAGTCAATATGTCGAATTTTAGCACATGGAAAAATACAAGAAGTCATCCACCAACACATGCAGTCATCATATCTGTACTGGATTTATATCTATATCTCTATATCTCTCTATATATATATATTTCCCCTCCACCTCCTTCATGCATTAAGCTTCATGGGCGCTGAGATGTGAGTGCTGACCCCCCTCCCCTCCACACCACCCCACCTCACCTCCTCCTTTCTCCCCTTGGTCCCATTTCCCTTTCTTCTCCTCCACCACCGTCTCTGTAGCTGTATCTGCCTCTGTTTTATGGCCGCTCATTTGCATCCCAGGAGGGGCTAAAAGGCGTCCCCAGAGACGCGCAGATAAGGGTCACGGGAGATCCCCTCGAGGCAGCGTGTTTGCCACGCACCCTCCACGCAGACACGACACGTGCCGTCGACCTCCCTCTCGACACACACACACACAGATCCTTGCAGGCTACTTCTATCTTTGTACACACAGTTCTTTTACACAGACCCTTCACTTTCATCCCAAAGAGCAATGGGATGCTCGCCTCATATTTTCATCTCAGGCCTCTCTCTGTTACATTGTGTACTAATATATATAAATTTTTAAGCCCATCAGCGAGCACACTGTAGTTATGTTGTCCACCACCATCAGTTTCTTGCAGCTTACCAGGCAGTGTGCAGAAAAGAGGACTTGAACTGAAGCCACGACCCCTTCCTTTAAATAAAAGCCACTATGAGATATGTTCTTTTGACAGGCTAAGGAATCTGTATTAAGTCAGTTACGAATGTAATGTATCGTGTATGGCTGCAAATAAAGCAGTGGGAATTGAGTTTCGCAATTATAGCATACCATACTATACTTTAAGTGTTTGTAAGAAAAGCCCGCAGACGCTCTGAAAATATTGAATTGTTCTGTGGACACGTTTTGCATTAAAAACCGATTACTTTCTTTTGCAATGATCACATTATCTGTGCAGGAATAGGCTAAATTTTTTAATTTTACCTGCCAACTTTTCAATTTTAACGATACATTTGAAATTTTGTAGCCTATAGTTCATCTTTATTCGGCTATTGGCAGCGTTTTAGGACTCACAAAAACAAAATAAGACGGTTAAAGAGCACACAGCACGTGCTTCAGAGATATTTTGCCATTTCTAAAATCAGTCATTTTAGAGTAATTAAAAACTGCCAGGAAAAATAAAATAATCAACGAACCTATCTCAGAGCAAATAAAAGTCGCAGCAGGCCCTGATGCTGAAAGCAGTTTCGGAACGCCATCGAGCACGGGCTGAGAAACCTCGTCCTTGGTCATGTTGGAGCATCAGTAAACAGTCCTGTGTCGCCCTCTCGTGTCCGCTACGTTTAATGCAAGCAGCGAAGGAGACAGAAAATGGCGGATGTTTAACAGCTGCACATCACATTTCCCCAACTCTACTTCCGCCATATCAAAAGGTATGAGCAACCAGTTTTTCCGGTTCTTTGAGCACTTTGAGTGCACAGAATCTTAAATTAAACTGATCAGCTTCAGTTTACAATGAGCTGCAAATCATGTGTTGTGTACTGTACACACTCCTTTTATACTAGTAGACCATACAAGTGGCGTCTGGCCCAGCGGCAGTTGACACAAAACACTAAAAACAATCTTACTGCATACTCGGAGCGTCCCAAATGGCATTCCTGCCTGCTGTCAGGACAAAGACACAATGGAGACGGACAGGTTTGTATAAACAGGCCACATATCACTAGAGAAAAAAAGCCCAATGAAAAACCACACATGACTTTGTGGAGCATCTTTATTATGCCACAAATAAAAGCCAGTAGTTCTGAAAGAGGACCTTGCGCTTTTTACTCACCAACAATGACATTCTGAAAATGGTCGAAGCTGATTGTGATATAGTATGTATGGTTGGCTGAGCAGAAACGGGAATCTGGGAGTGTGTAGCACAAAGGTGGGTTTGGAAAGTAGAGGTAAGAAATGCAGGGTAGCACAGTGTGGATCGAAGCTTGGATAAAAGGGGAGGGGGCGGTGGAGGATGAAGACCGGCAGGAAGAAACATTCGTATAACCATGTGAGAGGGGAAGAGAAAAGGGAAAAAAACAAAACAAAAAACAAAACCCCACACACATGCTGCATGACAAAATGCTTTCCAAACAAGGGGAATGCACACCGTTCTGCTTAATATACCACATTTATTACTTTTGAACTGATTAATAGAAAGAGTGGGGTCAAGGCCACTCGCATCACTGTCTTTAGAAAACGGAGGAACGAGAGAAACAAAATACGCAGCCCATAGCAACAATGAATCAACTTGTCCAAGAGTGGGGAAGAAAAAAAGAAAAAAAAAGAAAAGTAAATTGGGTCCAGAGACCATCAGAGAGCCCCATTTTTTTTTTTCTCTTTTTAGACCTTAAAAATTATACAGCGAGCAAGGCTCATCAACTTAACATTTCTCTTGCTTTCGAACTTTTAAACCCCTTCCCGGCCCTTTTAGATCCTCCTTACCCTACCCACCCCACACACTCCATCCAATGCACTGGGCAAACAAAATGAAGGGCCTTTCTGAACATTTGCAGTCCTCTCAAACAAAAAACATGGCAAGCATGTAGAGAGATTCTGGAGTGAGCGTAGCTGGCATACGCCTACGATGAAAATCCACCAAGGAGGAAACTCTGCTGGGTCCTGGTTGAAGATTTGAGCATCCTCAAAATGGCAGATTGGGGTGGTGGTGGTGGGGGTTACAAAGAAAATGAGACAAACTGCCCATTTTTCACTTTGGGACACTATTATTAGTCAACACTACAATTTCTATTTGATTTGTGTGTTTGAGTGAGAATTACAGATCTGCTCTTGGACCATAAAAACAGAAGCTGATCCTTTCATTTCAAAAAGGAAAAAAGCAGCGTACAAGGGTTGAGAAAGCATATGTAGTGGAATGGGGGTGGGGCAAAAAAAAAAAAAAGAAGATTTCACCTAAGGATGCTATGCATTTAGTTGTAGTCCTATGAATAATTGTTTCCTTTTCTTTTTACTACAAGTTCAAAGTAAGTCTTTAAAGTCAAAAGAAATCAAAGTCTTCATTTAGTTTCTGTCCTTTGTTAATTCTTCACCCCTATTAGAATTTCTTTAAGAGATCTGGATGTAATGATGTAATGGGGTAGAGAGGGCTTTAAGGGGGCCATTGCAGTCTTTGACCAAAGCACCAACTGTTACTTGACTCGTCCTTGGCGCTCCTAGAACATGAAAGGACAGCGTGTTACACACAAAGCAGGAATTTCATCATTCATATATATATATATATATATACACACACACACACACACACACACACACACACACACTTTTAAAGACACATTGCAATAGATCCTTCCAGTTTCTCTTGTCAAGTGTGGGCATCCACGTAAAATACATTTAATATAGTTTCATCATAAAACCACGGCTCTTGTTTACAAATGACAACATAAATAGATGTGGGTTTCAAGGAGGAAAAGCTCAATATCTTAGCAGTGTTACAGAATCCAAGTATTAGATGTACCAAATTATCAAGTACGTAATGCATCTGAAAAACATCCAAATGGCAGACTCAAAATATGAAAATAGGCTAAATTTCTTCACAATACAGTTACCTGAAGCCTGTAATGACTTCTGTTGCTTGGGTTGCTGGGATATGGCTCACTGCCTTGGACCTCCACCTGTCACACAAGAAGCAAAAACTGAGCATAACTCAGGCATTTCAGATTGAAAGAGCCAAGTCTTTGTACTAAGATCATTCAGTAATTTGACCCAAAGGATTACTTAGAAACAGAGCAGATTCTGAGTGAGGCCAAGCATTTTAGCAGTAACCAATGAGGTGAGGCTCAACAGCTAAATATAGATAATATCCGTTATCTGTAATCAGAGTTAATAGCTCAAACCAAATGTTTTCCTTCTCAATCTCAAACTGACATAAAACCATGTGCCCTAGATAAATGCACATTTTAAGAAGGCTCCCCTTTTTTAATTCATCAGTAAGCAATTAATTCAGGTTTACTGTCCTCAATTAAGTGGCTTAGTCTCAAGTCTGGGTGCAAACATGACAACTCAAAATGAATAAATCACCACCAATTAAAAAAATTAAAGCGCTACTTTTCAGATTTTGTACACCTGGGACAAAACATTTCTTACAGAAACCTCAAGAGCAGTTACGCTGCTGCAAAAAATCAATAATTGTATAATTAAAGTACTACATTCATTTTTGAACAGGTGTCTTGCTTGCCATCAAGCGAAAGAGATAAAGCCAGAGTACCCAATAAAATGTAATATAAACTACATACTGCAAAATAACCAGCTCAACTATTGGTGGAGGTGTTGTATTTGAGCATAAACAGTGTAGACAGAGAGATCCATGACAACTTGATGTTTAAGTTTTTCCTTTTTTCTTGTCATTTTAGTTATATTTACATGTTCAAAATAAACTAATCCATCCTAGCTCATAGATACTAAATGGTAACCTCCAGGCAGCACATTTGGGTTTTTAGCAAGCTACATGTATTCCTTTTCAATCACACCAGCTCTGTAAATGGATAATGGAAAAATAAAAAAGCAACATCATGACAAGAGATGGATCTATACAATGCCAGTGAACACCATTTAAAAAAAAAAAGAAAAGAAAAAAAAAGGCCAATTTAAAGAAGGTTGAACCTCAACACTGCTATGTGGGTGCTTTGTGGCCAAACACTGCTGACGGATATTAAGCATTGTGGATCTTTGTTACCAGTGTCTGCTTGCCTTTTCAACATCCATTATTCTTCTGATATGCTCCGTGTCTGAATAATCCACTCACCAGCCAACTGTTGGAGGATCCAAAAAACACCCACCCACACCCCCGTGTCACACAGACTTGGGGTTCAGTATATTTCATTGAAGGCGAACTTAAAGACAACACTGAATAAAACAACTGTCCGTAGATTTACCCAACAAATGGAAAATCAACAAGCATTTGGTAATTTTCACATGCCGAGTATGCTTATGTAAATTTACAGACCGTCTCCACCGCGTTACACTCATATTTTGGGTGTAATCCATTTGCCAAAGACAGAAAACACATAATTAAGATGAAATAAGGGCTGGCAGTATGGAATCATTTCTTGCTTACTACACCAACAAGTTGTGTGCTTGCACCAGTTCGTGGCTTAGCTGTGATCCAGCAGACACTGGTCAAATGAGCTGACAATGGGAAAGTGGCACAAGTCGTACTCAACCTGAGTAACAGTTTCCTTCACCTGCTTTCTCAACTCCATGTGTGAGGATGGGCTCACAGGAAGATGGAGACAAACTGACAGGGGAGGAAAAATTATTATGATATATAAAAAAACAAAACAAAACAAAAAAACCCCACACACGTCTCACCTTGCTGACAAGAAAGCATGCAAATACTTTACTCTCTTCCCTCCTCCCCACCTTTTTATTTTACCCCCCTTTTGTTTTTTGGTGGGAGAGGGCAGACATCCCAGGTCCCATTGACATTTATCTTTCCAATAATGGACAACTGAGTAAATTTTAATCAATACATTTTTCATTTTAGTTAGCTAGAAAAGCAATGCTATGTCACACCTGGTGTTAATCATAACAGGGCTCATTAAATTAACGCAAGTATCTGAATCAGTAGTTGCCTAAAGACAAGGTCTCTGTATCGGCATCAAGACTAAATAACTGATCAGTGCATCTGTAGTCCAACCCCCCCCCCCCCCCCCCCAAATAAAGTATAAAAACACCAAAGGGGGGGAGAAAAAAAACAAAACAAAAAAACCACACACAACTTGCTTGAAAAAGAAAGAAACATTTAACGACCCCAGTATAAACTTAAAAACAAATTTCCTTTTTCCATTTTGGTTTGACATCTTTCCATTTTTGCTTTGCTACCTTCATGCTCAAATAAGCTAAAGAGCTTAACAATATCATAAAGTAGCAAAGGGGACAACATCTTCCATAGTTTCAGCAGCTTCAGCTGTGAACAAGATAACACTGATAAAGTTGCTAGTATCACACAACTATACACCATGTTTGTTATCTATTTTATCTTAACTTTGTAAATATGTTTTCTTTTGCTGTCCACTCTTAAAGCAGAACATTACATGTGACTGATAACAGGTAGAACATAATAAAAAGCTAAAGAAAAAAAAGATGACACATTGTTCTAATCCATATAAGCACATCAAAATCAGCTCTCAGCCCATCTGTAAATGCTTGTATTGTACCGTTTCTTTGTAATGCATAAAATCAATGTTGTACAAACACACATACACAGGATTCAAACGCTCCACCTTTTTCAATTTTTGAGCACACTCGTTTTTCATTCATTTTATTCAACAGTAACTTAGTTACCTTTTTCACACACTCTTCTTCTTCCTGACGCTTCTCGTAGTGAGAAAAGTCATCGAAGATGGAAGTGGTGTGTTTATATCCAGCGATGATCTTTAGCACCTGCCTGGCCTTGTCCAGTGGCACCTCCTGTGTGTCCCGAGAGTTGGTCACTGGCTTATTTTCGTTGTTCTCCAGTCGAATGTGCCTCAGTTGACTGTTGGGAACGTCCTTAACAAAGATCCAGCGCACATCAAAACGACCCTTCCACTTGTCCTGCGACCACACGCCAGCAGACGTGTTGTAGTCCACGGGTGAGCGCATCTCTGCTACACCACAGAAGTGACCACTCCCATTGACACTGAACAGAAGATAAAGTGGTCCTTTACCACCCAGTGAACGGTAAGCTGCATCAAGCCTCTTGTTGCCATGCTCCGTGCTGCACCAGATGTTATACTTGATGGAGCGGTGGATGTCATCCTCGGAGTAGCTCTTGATGATAAACACCCTGCCCTGCTTGGGATTCCAGTCAAAGTCCTTCGGGTTATAGTTGTTGACCATACGCAACTTCTCTAAAACTGGGTGAGGCTCCGAAGGGACCCCTGGAACCACACCCACTCCTGAAGAGGGAGGTGACTGGCCTGTACCACTCCCACTGGTATCCCCAAATCCATTGGCCCGATTCCGTGGTGGGACCCAGCGGGTAGGTTGAGATGGTTGCTGCTGTTGGCTTGGTGCAGGAGGACCACCCTGGGAGAGAGGAGGCTGGGGCATCTGACCCATACCTGGCTGCCCAGTGGGTGGAAGCTGATGCTGACCCATCTGGGAAACAGGTGGAACCAGTTGTCCATTGCTCAGGGGCATTTGTGGATTCCCCGCAGCAGTACTTCCGGGCTGCGGGGAAGCCTGATTGGGCGGCTGCCCATTGCTGGGAATAGGGGGCACCTGCTGAGGAGTGGTGGCTTTAGGCATGGTGCCCTTGTTGTCCCAAGTGCCAATGTCCATGTTGTGTTTAATGGGCGGAGGAGGCAAATTGGCACCAGCCATGCCACCCTTAGTTTTAAGCTTGGGTTGGGGTTTGGCTGGCTTGCTGGCAATATCAGCCCAGGAGGCAGGCTTGGCAGGGGCAATTGAGACAGGAGGCATGCTGGGAGGTCCAACAGATGATACAGGGCCTAGGGGACCCCCACCAGGTAATCCAGAACCAACCATCTTAGGCGCCAAGTCCCCGTTACCACCAGGAGCAGCACCACCTATCTTAAGCCCCGCCATGCCCTGGTCCAGGCTGTTCATACCAGGTGCCTTGTTAAGGGGCTCGTTGGCAGCAGGTGCAAATGGGGACTGTCCATCAATCATGGCACCTCCAAGTGAGCTGGGAGCATAGGCATAGCTGCTGCTGTAGCCAGAGCTCTGTGGTGTCCCCGACTGTCCCTGAGAGCTGTTGTTGCCCCATGCTGAGAAGTCGATGCCACTGGGGAAAAAGTTGAAGCCATGCTGACCTAGGAATGGGTTGCTCCCCAGGGGGCCTGGTTGGCCAAACATAGCGTCCGGGAGGTAGTGGGGTTCCCCATTGCTCAGCTGTCCATAGGAGGCCAGGTAAGGCATAGGAGGATCCCCACCTGTGGACCATGCTGCCTCATTCAGCGAGTAGGAAAATCCTATGGAGGGGCTGTAGTAGCTGGGCATGTACGAGTCCGACATGGCCGTATAGGCATTGCTCTAAATGGATTAGAAAAAAAAAAAAAATCAGATTTAGTGACAACATGAAAAAAAAATTCTGTTGAAAACAAGCCTTACATTTAATTATTAAAGCAACATATTTTTTAACATTAACAGCTGAACACTTCTCTTAACATGAGCACAACTTGTTCTTCATCCAGGGAGTGAAACCACAGTAAAAATAAGTACATTGAACTGTCACTGCTCACCACGGATTGTAATAACAATGACAACAATGTAAACAATCCTCTTGCTATTCCTCCTTTTAACTCATCTATAAATAAACAGAACTAAACAATGAACTGTTCCCCCACCACCATTTAGAGTGTCTTGGAAGAAGATAAGGACAGCTATTCTTCCGAGTGGACCAAAAGACGGGCTCTATTATTTTCCTCTATAGCCCACTTCACAGTGCATGTGTATGTGTGTTAGTTACTGCACAGGGAACAACCACATTAAACACAAAATTACAGAAATAAATTCCAAGGTGAATATAGAGATGCACATTCTTGCATTCTGATTACAAAGAATATTAAAGTAAATAAACATTTTTATAGATTTACTTACAATGACTAAAACAGCTGAAATGGGGGTTAACAGATGTGTTAAGATTCCAGTAACTAGTATATATTTATTCTGATATGCACCATCATGAAACTTATGGTAACTGCCTTAAACCAGAGTTTCAGTTAACCTTTATCAGAGCCATCTGAATTTCAGTGCAATAAAACAAATAAAAAGATTTGTGTTTAGCTAAGAACATTTCAGGATAAGCCAGTAATGGACTATTTAAAAACAGGAAAAGATTCTGATCATTAAAACAAAACAAAACAAAAAAACCCGAACAAAGAAAGAAAGAAAAAAAACTAACAAAAACAAAAAACACACTGGGAAAACATTTACCTGTCTGGCCTGAGTATTCAGGTAAGGCTCAAACTCATCGTCATTCAAAGTATCCTTTTGGGTCACAGCTCCGTTTTGCACTGTAAATGAAACAACACTTATGTTAACAGATCTGTGAAACTCCAGAGGTGCAATGGGTTAGGCAAGTAACATCAGCATCAACGCCACTCGTTACATAACAAAACCACTCCCTGAAATTAGAAAAAGAAAAAAAGCAGAAAATAACTGCTTAGTATACTTCAGATTACACAGTATGCTCAATAATTTGAATCAGGTCCAGGAAAAATTAAATGCACTTGGAAGTGGTCGAATACTGGCATAAAATGCCACTGAAGAAATTTAGATTCCCACAGCAATAGACAAAACCAATACTGACATCACTTCGAGAGAGAAAAAAATAATGCATGTTAAAATGCAAGTAGACGAGTGGTGCGTGCCCCCCCCCCCCGCTCGCGAGTTAAAGAGCGCTCTCTGTTACAGGTGATGTTCATGTGCTGGAAAACACGAGGTTGTCAGAGCTTTTCGGAGAAAGGGACAAAAAGCATTAAAATAAAAATTACGTGTTCAGTGTGTTTATGCAACATTACAGACTGACAGCATAATGATGGGAAAGCGCGAGGCCCTTTCTGACACAGGAAAAGCATGTCAGAAGACGTGTCATTTTGGTTAACCTAGCAACCAGCTAACATTAGCACGCTAGCGTCTCCATGTTAACGAGCGCCAAGAGTCCTTTCAACTTGACGGAGTTGGCTAACATTAGCCAGGTCGCCAGCGTGCTATAGGGTGGCATCTGGAGCCTAATATTGCAAAAATGTTTCATAATGTCTGATAATAAAAGACACTGAGCAGTAAGGGGTTTTCCACGCATCCGTGGGTGTTATAAAAGACATTAAAAGTAGAACCAGGAAAAGGATGCTCATGTGTATCATGTTGCCATTTAACGTTAGCCACTTTGGAGACTACTAGCCTAAAGCTACCTGTGGGAATCTGTGCGATTTCTGGGATGTAAAGGACACTCAAAATTGCTGTGTTTAAAGCCGGAAAAATCCCAATTTGAAACGCAGTATCATTAAACATTTCACTCAAGTGACTTATATGAAAACCTTTAAATCGTGTATACAGAGGCCCATTCTGCCGGAGTAGCTAGGAAGCCAGCTATCGCGTTCGCGCACGCAAGATTTTCTAAAGCGAAAGGTACATAAAAAGATCCGCACTCTCCCAAACCCAGGTCGACAACGTTAGATAATATTTGTTCTTACCTTTATTAGCTTGGCCTTTCGGTCTCTGGATTGGGTCCAGGTGATTCATGAAGGTTTGATTTATGAGAAGAGAGGAAGGGGAAAAAATAGATGAAGAGATATATTTTCAGCAGTCAGTTCCTTTAGCAGGTGGTCAGGCCTACTGCACTACTGAGCCGCTGCCTCTGAGCTAAGCTATCCTCGCTAGCCCGTCGCGATGCTGAGAAATTTGGCCCTCGTAAATGTTCAGAAAATACCTCTCTTTACCTGTTCAAGAAGACTGCTGGCTGACATGTCTTTCCCCCCCGGAGCCTGTGTAACTGTATTTACTCCTAAATAAAAGCGACAGGGTGAAATAATTGTCAAGCTATTGAAGAGTTTCAGCCAAGCACCCTTATCTCTCTACAGAGCCTGGTTCTACACAATGGCGGGCTGCAGTTTCCTTGACAGACTCCTCAACATGGCTGGGCGGCCCTCGTCAAACCCACGATGGTATTTATTTACAAAAAACGTGCGCCCCCCACTGGTGTGGAGGAGCCAGGGTGCTATTAGGCTATTATTTTCATTATAAAACATCAACACCTGAAAGATATTTGAGTTATTAAATTCTTATAAAACCACTGTAGGATGTTAACACAATATAAAAAATACAATATAACATAATTATGTTATTTATGTTATGGTATTTTTTAAATTATATATAAATAAAACCACATCTGGAAATCAGGATTTCAAATTGCTTCCAGTCTGCTTCACAAACTAAATTAAATATCAGCATTTAGAAAACGTGTTATATAACTGTTACTTACCCAGGAATCTATTTTTAAAGGGCTCTGCTGAAACAGTTGCACCTTTAAATCATTTTCATGCTGTTTTTGCTTTTCATCAATGCTTTCCAAATCAGTAGAGCGGAAGGTTGTCCCAGAGTGAATGCTGTGGGTTGCAAGATTACATGTTTCTTCAGAGAAGCCCCCAGCATGCCCCAGAGGAGCTGCTGTGTGGGCAACAAGCCTGTGAAGTCTGTGATTATACGTGTTGGAGGTATGAATGAATGCAGTGCCGATTCTAGAGTCTATAGTGGCCTTAGGCAAAAATTCACAGGTGGCCCCTTCAACCAGCATTCATCAACATTATGGTTTAAAAAAATCTGACATCAACAAAAGAAATTGTGCACTCAACGTCACAGCCACCACAGCTGGCTGCTCTGCTAGCTTAGTTAACTAATGTGAAAAAGAGCAAAATAAATACTGTGACGTTAAAGGGTAGCAGGTGTTTCTCTCCCAAAAGTTAAGGCTAAACTGGCAGCATTTAGTTATTTCATATTATATTTAACTGTTGCTATCTGCTGCGCTCACTGATGTTTTTCTTTCGTCACTACAAAACTATACTACTTTTTGTTGATTTTTGTTTAATCTGAATTACGCAGGCTACTTGCAACAGAGTGGGTGGAGTCAAGTGTGGCTCCACTATTGTCACTGCAAACTTTGCATACTGCTACTACTGTATTTTAAAGTTTGTCAGTCCTTGGGGTCCCCCACCCCCCCACAGAACCCTTGGCACTTAGCAATTGCCTAGTTTGCCTGGTTGTAAGCTGAGCCTCTGAATGAATGAATGTACTGTGTGATTACTGAGTACTGTGTGAATGTACTG
>VVHJ01016507.1:13517-31034 GCA_015107715.1 Tylochromis polylepis
GGGGGTGTAACTTGTTACAGAGTAACTTGTTAGTAACGGAGCACGTTAGTTTTGCACTAATCAGTTAGTAAAGTTACTTTGTCAGATACACAATTTAAAGTTTTTCTGTATTTCCCTTTGTTCCCCACTAGCTTCTGTTGCACGCTTTGGACTTTGCGGGCAGCTGCATGAAAGAGCCAGTGTTGGAATTATTCACATTACTTTTAATTTTTTGGCTAAATAAAAGGCAAGAGCAGTGAAATGCAAATTGTGCATGAAGAACATTCAGTGTCTGTCAGCTGCAATGAGCTCTAATTCAAATTTGATCAAGGCCATCTACAAGCTGCTACACAACTTATGGATAATATGACTAAAGTGGGCAAGAAAATAAGAAGGGGTGTTCAAGTTTAAGTTGCCCAACATTGATCACAGAATAATGTTATAGAACAACTTACATCAGCTTAATTATTGCCCTTTAGGAGGTGCTGATAGAAAGCAAATGTGCGTGTTTTCTAAAATATCAGACTGTTCTTTGAAGTTATTTTTCCCCACAGATCATTGGCTGTGCCTCTCCAAGATCGTGCATTGAGAGAGCTGGCGTCTCTGTTCCTCATCAGTGGACTCCTGACAGACGTGCTTTCCAGCCCCAATAATCATCCTCAAAAATGAGGGGGAGATGTTTTCTCTCTGCTGCTCACTGGGAACAGAAAAGCGCAGTGGGAGGGGAAGAAAGGGGGAGTCAGCTGAATATTGGAATTCTCCGAGACATGCTCAGCCCCCACCTCCACGGGCCTTCGCGAGCCAACTTAGCCGTTAAATCTCCTTTCTTCTTACTGATGACCCGTGAGTGATGTGGAAGGTTGGGTCACAGGTCAGCTGAGTATTAGGAGGAAGGGGATGATGGCAATGATGAAGGTGGCAGCGGTGTCGCGGTTAAACAAAGATGGGGCAAAGCCAGGCAAGGAGGCGCACTTGTCTTTCTGTTTGTGTAATCCGTCCAATTTGGATTGTTAAATCTAAATCTGTTACGGATTCATCAGAGCCCATACTGCTCACAAATTACTCCCAGGTGTGCGTAGGGCGGTGATTTAGAAGATGTTACTGGAGAGTGAAGCTCATGTCATTCTTTCTCTCGCTGGTGAATAAGAAAATATTTTCAGTTGTGTAGCGTTTGACAGAGTTTTTAGAGAGCTCCGTAAGTGCCAGTATCCAGCATCCTGACACTGCTAGAGTTACTACTGTGATTATTGCTTTCCAAATCATAAACCTTTTCCTTGTACTCTCACCGTATGCTGCAAATACCCTCACAAAGTACTTTTGCATTCAGTATGCATTGCATGTCTGACTTAACACATCCCTTCCCCCTTGCTGTATTTGTATTTGCCGGATAAGATTGTGAATCAGAAATGTTATGTTTGCTTGAATGCTTTAACATGAAATTGGATGCAGTTTTTTTTTTTAAATATATGTTTGATATACTCTGTATTGGTGGCTTTTTATAGGATACTAATCAGTATGGTGGGATGAACAAAACACACCCACAGTGAAGTGTTTTGTGGTCTTTCAGTGGAAAAAATTTCTTGTGAATCTGAGAAAGAGGAAAGGGACTACAGTAAAGTGAAAACAAGTGGGAGAGGTTTCAGTACCCTCTTTAAATGCTGTGAATGTAAACATTTAATCCTTCACTGTGATGGCAAATAAAACAAAACAATCAGAAACCCCCTAAATTCAAACTACTCCAGGCTTTGAACTAAGCTATGTTTTAATCTTATGAAGTACAGTATTAGATTTTGAACTTTTGTTTGCAGCCACCTGATGACTTTAAAACAAAATTTACATTCTTTTTGCTTTAAAAAAAAATCCTCACTAACTCCCAAGGATCTGTATCACCTGTTGTTGGAATTTTGGATGCATCCTTATATTTTTTTTAATATAAAACTGCTATTAACAGTTAATGACGAGAGTCACATGTATAAAAAAGTCCTCGCAGTCAACATTTCCACAGTCTCATTGAGCAAGAACAATAACCAGGTGTTAAATGTGGAGCAGTGACGGAGCACTCAATTACTGTAGGCTCCAAGCTCAGCCTTGTTTTTGATCTGTACACTAAAGCCACCCTTAGATTTCCTGGCCCTGCCTAGGCTCGTACGATACAAGGGTATGGCACACTTCAACCAATGGAATCCAAGCTGAGGTGAATTGCGACACGCCCACAATGCCCTCTCCTATTTATCAAGATCCACATCTATTTTTAGAGCTTCGCTAACATCTGAGGTAGCTACCAGGTATTCTTGTTGTTTAAATGTTGTCTAAAAGCCAGAATGTCCTTGTTTCCTTATTGGGGTTATGTTAGGATAACATAACCCCAACGATAATAATCTATTATTCATTTCCATTTCAGCTTTTCGTAAATAAAATACATGTGGTTCTTTTGTCTTTTTGGAACGGGACATTTTGCGTTTTCAGCCTGTTGTTTTGATGAAGTAAACAAGGGTTTTGAGTCTTTTATTACAAAGACTTCTGGTTTTTCTGAGCCTTGGCAAACCCCATTGTGCTCTGCTGGTACAAGGTCTGTTGCTCTTCATTTCTTTTATCATTAGTGCTCTGATCAGTGTTGTGGTCACTAAAGAGTCCAACTGTTGAGTCACTAAAAAGCAACTGAACAATTGCAGTGGTTAACCGATTTCATTTGGAGTCATTTAAAGCCATCCTTTGTGCCTCTGGTGATGGTAAACTGCTCTTGTGAAAACTGAATATTTATAACTTTTTGATTACATGCCAGAGACAAAATCCGTTGACCTATTCCGCCACTTAATAAATAAAAATAAACCTGACAGGTGTATTAGAAGTTCCAAAACAAAACTGCACCTAATTTGAATAGTGTTTTTGCATGAAAATCCCTCTTGAGTGAATGGTGCCAACCAACACATTCCAGTGTCAGTCGCATGAGTGATGGCGGAGAATTCAATACACTGTAAAGATAGAGAGAACGAAAGCGGTTTGAAGGAAGAAGACACAGAGGACAGAGTTGTTTTGTACACAATGGGGTGTTTCATATTTTAGGGCCTTAAGGGTTGAATTGAGCCCAGTATCTCGAGTGCTAGCAGAGCAGTGCCGGGGTCAACACCTCTCCACTGTGATTGAGGAAGCATGAAATCTGGACTAGTGCACCCGTATTTTCCAAATCCTGCTATTGTCTAAACAGAGAAGTGGTTGTCGGGGTGTTTTCAGATGTGTTCACCGTGTTTCAAAAGAGATCTAACATGTAAGACTGATTACTGACTTAGCCAAAAAAAAAAACAACATAATAAAGAGGGACTTTCACTTGGAGTTTCCAAAATGTCCTTATCAGGTTAGTGTGCCAGGCACGTGCTTTTAGTTTTACCAAACATCTTCATTTAATAATGTTAGTAATTATCTTTAAAAGGAAAATGTATAAACAACTTTAGAAAAAACAGATGCTTTAAAAAGCTTCTTTTCTGTGGTCCCCATTACCTATATTAGCTATTGTTTGTTTACTGATAAAGGTTTTGGGAGATTGTGTGTTTAGGTATGACAAAACAATAAATACTATTAAAAAAATGGCATCAGAAATAAGTTATAATGGAGCTCTCTTTTTAATGATCTAGTAGTTTGTTAACAAACTGCATCAATTAATTATTGATGTCTATGTTTACATACACTGTGAGCCATCCCTTATTTCTTTATATTTTCCTGGGAAAATGGAAACTAGGTGCAGTGATCTAAAACATGTGAAACATGTGCATCCATCCATCTATTTTCTTCTGCTTTGAGTTTGAGTTTGTACATTTCTAATGAACTTGAAAGCCAAGACTTGGTATGACCAACTTTAGACTTCAACATAGCCCGAACTCACTTAAGTAAGCTTTCGTGTAATGTTCTAAGTAGTCTTCAGGAATAGTGTCCATACTTTCTGAAGGACGTTCAAAGTTTTTCTTTGGATGTTGGCTGCCTTTTTTTTTCAATTGTCTGTCAACGTACTGACACACTGCTTCAATAATGCTGAGGTTGGATCAAAATCTGATGGTACTTTTCATAATTTCAGCGATTTTGACAAAATCCCCAACACCACCACAACATTAGCTGGATCACCTGAAAGGCCAGATGTATCTCTCAGGTTGTGTGTCATGTCTTTTTTCTTAAGGACATGACTTTCAGATAATTTTCATCTGCTGTAGACAGATTTTTAGACCAGTCACCTCTTCTTTTACTCCCCACTTGTTCAGTTTCCTCAAATTTTTCAAGGACAGACTGCAGACAACGCGAGTATGTGGCACACTTTCAGCTATTAGCTCTTTGGGAATCAACTTGTTGCTGCAAAAATATCATTTTATGTCAAGTTATGTTATCTTTGGTACGTTTTGCGGATTCATCTAAACAAAGTGCTTAAAGATGTAGTTTAAAATCGGTTCTTTGTTTGTTATGTGTAGACAGAACACTCAAGAGATGAACCACTTGATCATCCCTTAAGTGAGGTGTCTTTTTTTATGTTTGAATGATACATAGGCCAGCATTAAGAAGCCCAACAAATCAAACAAAACATTTGTCTGAAACTGGTGAGGTACACAGACTGGACTGAAAAAGCAGTCCATGTCCAAAGAAACACATTGAAAGACCTTTAGAAAGCCTGGAAAACTGTTGCTCTATAAGGCCACTTTAAGAAAATGACAGCTTTGAAAACCGCAAGTTAGTTGATTACGTTGCCAGGTGGACGACATAATGATTGGCCCATGAGGTCATAGTGTTATACTGGGACACAGTGATTTGTATTTCAGAAATCTGTCTTGTCAAAACAGTCACATAGAGATAGATACATATTCTACTTCATTGACTTTATAAACTTCTGGAACTGGAAGACTTACTGCAGTGCTATTATACACATCTTCATTTCAGTTTTAGGATCTTTCACATTGCTACACTTTCTAGGTCACATGTATGCACTTCATGTGTCAGAGATTTACTGAAAGGTGAACATGATGAGGGTGTTGTTTATTAACTTTCCAGTAACGTTTTTCAGAAGCTAGCTTGCAGCTTGGAGACACTACTTGACTCTACTTCACCATCTAACAACTTTGCATGCATTCTTTTCTGTAAGAAAAAAGCAATATCAGTGCATATTGGAAACACTGCTTGAATTAATAATTTTACACTAGAATAGGAAAGAGAAACAACAAAGAAACAACAGGAAAGAGGCAACTCATAGTGATGATCAGATATAAAATTTAACCAACCTCTACAGTTTCCCTCACTCATATGGGGCTTTCTAAGTCTGGTTAACCATCATGGGTCCAAACCCTCTTTTCCTAACCGCAGTTTAAAAAACCCAAACAAAAAAAAAAACAAAGAAAAAAAACCACAATATCGCTATAGCACAAACTTAGCAACTAACCAGTGAACTTATTCAGTGTATTTAGAAACTGCAGAGACAGATATTTTACTCCATAGCTGATGGATGTATATTGGATTTATAAATTAGCTGCAATTTAGCATATTTGCTTTATAAAGGAGTCAAATAGTATATCATGTATATATAGCTGTATATAATATTGCAGCTTGTTTGCCTCCAGCTGGCCACATGACCCTAATTAACTGAAGAGTAATCTACAGTAATCTTCATAATCAATTTGTATAATTTTTCCTACAAAGTAAACATCATCGTCCCGGACGAGCAGTATGTTTCACTATAAAAGAGCTGATGCACTACAGAGTCATATTCAGATAAATTATCTCTCCAAAATGTCAGTAAAAACTGTTGATTTATGTACCTTCCCAAATATCATAATCATCTTTTTTTTTGGAGCAAAACAGCTCGGGAGCTGATTATTTCTGCAACTACCCTGTTCATCTGACTTTTCCCTTGAACTGAGGCAGGGGGTAATACAGGTTTGTTGTGTGATGACAGAAGTTTATATTCATATTATCCATATAAAGTTCAAAATCTAATACTGTACTTCCAATATTATCAAGTTTATAATCTTTTATCCAAGATTTTTATGTGAGTGAAATCAAGACTAAGGCTATATAGGCTGTTAAGACCATTCAAATGTAGAAAAAGAACTGTAAGATCGAATGATTATTATTCTTACGCTACAGTTCTGGTTAGTTTAAACCATAAAGCATGATGCATATACTGCATGAATCATTTCAGACTCAATAAAGGCTTATTCAGCATCTTGGTTGAATTAATAACTTAATGTCACATTATACAGTGATGGTATCGTTTCGATACTTGTGTCTCTCTTATATGTCCCACTTCTCTATCTTCTCTTCACAACTTCACCGTTGTGCCGTGAACACTTTCTCTCTTGACATTTGTTGTTTCCTGTTTGTGTTTTTCCGCCCACATCACTCTAGCCAACCAGTGTGTGGTACCCAATGCATCACAGCTATGCTGGGTCTTATTTTAGACCCCCAAAGGAAGTTCTTTCAAGGTTTAAGTCGCCATTGATGGAAACCCACATTTTGGCCATGACCATCAGCCTCTCATAGATAGTCTCCATTTGTGGTTTGCCCTTTCTAGATCTGTAAACACATCTCCTGCACCTACAGACAATGAAAGACCAGACCTTGAAAAAGATGATGTGTGGGAGGCCCACTGCAGGCAGCAAAGGTTGACAAATATAGAAACTTGGCTTTTTTATATGCCAAAACATGGCTGTGCAAAGTCACTAGTAAAAAAGGGATTAACAGAACTAAGATATACAAGTATGCCTTCAAATCTCAAAACATATCCGAGGCATAATCTTTATGAAGTCGGCTGCAGTATTTTTGCTACGTGGTCAGAATTTAGATGAAGTAGGTGAATCTGTGGCCAATATCATTTTAACTGAGAAAATTGGGGCAGATTTTAATCAGGAAGCCAGCAACATGTAGTGAACTAAAGTCAGTGGCAACAGAGAGCTGGCAGTGGCCCAAAATGTTGAACTAGACCAACAGAAACCACAGTATCAACCAAACAAAACAAACAAAAACCAGTATTATCTAGCAATAGTCAGGACAAAAAAATGTAACATGTATGTGGCAATAAGCAAGCAGACGTAATTTTGCAGCATGATGTCGTTTACCTCAACAAACATCCCCCTTAACCCCACACAGCTGAAACATGTCATATATTTAGATGAACATGTACATCTGTTATTGTACCTATGTGTACAGAGGACTCTCTATATTTATAGTGGCTGTTTCCATTGAGTACAGTTGATCAGGTTTTTCAGGCTACACCTGTCAAGTAATTGCAGTGCCATCTAAATAAAAAAAACAAATTATAAACCGTCTTATCTTTATAATGCCTGATATAAGTACTGCGATTAAGGAATTACTTTTTTTTAAAGATAGTAAATAATTCCAGTACAATGAGGCTAACCCGGTTAAAAATGTGCAGTTTAGAACCAGACAGTATCGACACTGCCAATTATCCGTTTAGATGATTAGCCATCTCTCTTTTCAATAATCTTCTTCAAGCTAAAATATAGAAATTTCACTTACGAGATGAAAAGACTAAGAGTCTAAAGCCATGCTAGCAGTAATGGAGACAGTTCAGAAAGTTGTCCCAGTTTCATTGTCACATTGCCTTCTAGTGTGTGATGCAATATAGAAATGGAGCATGTTCACCTTCAGAGTAAAAGTTATGCCTCACCGCTGCCACATAAATATTTCAGAATGTGAAGCTTTTGCTTTGAAGGCAAATGGTCTCAATTTCCAGTTTCTGTCACACTTTTCATAGTTTCACTACTGTTTGTTGAGTAGTCTGCTAGTCAGCATCTTTCAGCATGATGGGCGACCATCAACCAGCTAGCTACCAAGGCATTTAAAGCAAATCCTGAACTTGTCCTTGGCACAGCACTGCTTTGAACTAAATGCTATATGCATTTTGACAGTGGCCATACTAATGTGCTGATATGTAGCTTGTATATTGCACACTACTGTTTTTAACTTCATTGTTAGCATTTTAGTTTGCAACAATTTGCTAATTAGCACTATAGCCAAACTAGAACAGTTTCGGATTAAATTATTGAAATAATTTTCTTTTCTCTTGCCCTAATTTATCCACTATTTGATAATATAGTCTGCGTCATGCTGACACTTAATAAAGTAGGGAGATAGATTTAAGTCCATGAAGTGATGAGTTGGACACAGACATGCACAAACCATCCAATTTTGTATCCTAAAATGTTAATGTTCTAGTAAATGTGCTCATCTACAGAATGGGGCTTTGTTAGAAAATTGCATAGATATGTGACATCAAGCTTGTGCCTTGGCGATATATCTTTGAAGATCACCATCCAGATGCAGGGATACAGTTCTGCAACTGCACTTGTCCTCTTTCTTTCCTGAAGGTGTCTAATATATTAAAAGGGAACTTTTCTATGGAGGTGATTTTATTTGATTTAGTTTCCTCCCATTCAAGCGTACCTACCTGAAACTGGCTTAGGGTTGAACTCCTCAGACTTGGGAAAGGTGTCAGAAGAGGTGAAGGTCAGGGAAGAGGTGGATCAGGACAGGAGTTCTTGGGTAAAATAACGTAATAAGTAACAATGGTCTTGCTGGCACAAGTGGGAGAATGGTTGTTAGTTAGGGGAGCGGTATGGGAGGATAATGAAGGTGGGGTGGAAGAGGGGGTGGTGGTTAGAGGAGGGTCAGGAGGAGCTTATGGAAATGCAGATTGCCTCTTTTAATTCTATTGCCAGGCCTAGCTTTGATGTGGAAAAAAAAGAAAAGAAAAAAAACTTTTCATACAGACTAACTTTCACCGTGCCTCCTTCCCACCCACCGTCCTCCCGCCTTTACTCCCCCGTTGCTTTGCTCTTCAACTGACAAAACAGACCCTCCGGCACACTGAGCTGTCTCCTCCAAACTTGTCCAGCTCTTTTGGTGATTTGCTTTTTTTTTTTCTTTCACTCTTTTGCTTCTCTACCTCTAACCTCAGCTGCATTTCAGACTTTGCTGAGAAACTGTGAACTTTCCAGTGGGCAGAAAAACAAACACATAAGACTATTAAAATGGGATTTGCTCCCCACACTGTATTCAGAGGTTTTTAATCCAAAAATCCCCAAAATTTATATATTGCTTCAATGAAAGTAAAAACTATTCTCTGTTAGGACTAAGTGTTGAAACATGGTTATCTTAGCACCATAAAATTTTAAAAGCAGGGAAAAAGTCCTGTGTTGATGAACAACTCAAGAAGTTTGGTTGCAGGTTCCAGATGCAAAAATGTTGAACATTATATTGTATGGCAGAGATTTTCAGCTTAAATTTTGCTATTAGTCCTCTCCTGTTAGTGTTTTTCCAACCACAGTATGTGATATCCAGGGCATCACAACGATGCTGGCCCTTATTTAAGTCCCCTAAAGGAAATTCTTTGAAGATTTGACTCTCCAGTGGTGGGTATGGAAACCTACATTTTGAGAAAGACCATCAGCATCTTATTTTCTCCATTTGTGGTTTGCCCCTTTTAGATCTGCAAACACTTCTTCTACACCTACGGATGACTGAACAGACTGAAAAAGACAATTTGTGGTTGGTCCATTGCACGCAACAAACTGTTTTATCATATGTCATCATTGCAAAATCAACAATACCAAAATATAGCTTCAGTCTTACGTCATTTCTTCCATGAGCTTATACGATTTCTCAAAGCACACTTCCCTCAACATTTGTCTTGCTTATTATCAGTTTTTTTTATCTAAATGTAATAAATAAATATTTTCATTGTTTTAATAATAGTCTGAAGATGGTACTAAGGTAAAGGAATGGATGTGTGACTGAGCATTCAAAGTATCATACCCAAGTTTCTATGACTATTGTATCTGCTTTTTTGTTTTATTTTAGCCAATCAATCACTTTTAGTTAGTTGGACATTTAGGTATTCTTATGGAAACACCAGATCAGATCTCTAATGCTTTGTTTTACGAGGTAAAAACACTTTGAGTTCAATGTTGTCAGGGCACTACAGGCCACCACAGTTTCTTCTGAGCTTGTGCGAAAAATCATACATCAGGAGTTTGTAGATTTTTGGCACTACTATACTGGGCCTGATGCAGACGAACCCAGAGGCTTGTCTTGTTTAATTTTACACACTCTTCTTTCTGTTCAAGACACGATGCAGACCACCTCCTTCCATCAGAATGGTTCCCATCCAGATTCAGTTCTGCCCCGGTGCATCTGCCAATCATGCTGAATTTCTCGTGGTAGCCCAAACCATAACCACTAACTTGAGTTGTTTCAACTTTGGCCCCAGTAATTTTGTGGCACACCAGTCTTTTTTTTTTCATTTTCTTTTTTGATGGAAATGGATGCAACTGGTTCTAGATTAGGCACTGGCACCATGTTGGTGGAAAAAGGCTATACATTACCACAAATCATGCCTGACTGCTGACAGTTCGTGTGACAATTTGCATATATATTTTACCATTAGTGCTAAATCTAGTCTTGAGCCCCCTAGCCCTGAGCAGCTTTGTGATGCATGCTACAGAGGTGCAGCTGGAGCCACAAAAATTTTTATGGAAGTTTTTTCTTTTACCTTGCAAACAGTACTCATCCATAGACATATAAAGATCCTTTGATGTATAAAATCATTGGGGTTAAATAGTGCAGATGAGAGAAGCTGAAAGTAACATGCATTTTCTGATATAGCTGCATTTGTGTCAGTATAGTCAAAATAAATTATAAATTTGTCCAGTCACATGAACATACATATAAAACTACATATACACAATCACAAGCTCCTCATGTGGCTCTTCATACACTCCAGATGTATTGATAGGATGCTTAATCCCTGCTGAATATAAAATCTGGCATTGTTCTTGATGGACAATATACTGTAACACCCCCTTCACCCTCCTTCCCAATTTGAAACCCTTTCCCTCCTCACCCAGATCACTCTTTTAAACCTTCCATTCACTAAAGACCTGCATTTCTGATTAGGCAAAAGAAAAGAACACACACACACACACAAAGTGATGGAGTTCAGGTTTTTAGGTGGTCTGGAAAATGCAGAGTGGACATATTGAAATACAGATAAAAGAAAAAAGGAGAGGAAAGACTGAGCCGTACAGAAACGGTTCGCTAATTAAATCTTTATACCGTCTTTCTGAAGAAAAGCTAATCTGGTGGTGGGTGGCGAGCTGGCCATTTCTGCTTTTAAAAGAGTTTTCAAAAAGTTTTTTCTGTTCTTGTTTCATGCATTCTCTTTCTCAGCCCACCCCTGGTTTTCTTTACTTTGAGTGAAATATTTTTTTTCCTCAGTGTTTGATGGAAGATTGAGATTGAGTTGGACAATGCAGAGCCTCATTACTGGAACGAGGTCTGAGCAAAGATGTCGAGAGAGAAAGGGGAGGGAAGAAAAAAAAAGTAAATCACTCAGCAAGGAGGAGGATTTAAAGCAGGGAGAAATGTGAGGCTGCAGAGCAGGAGTTTTAGCTTACTTCTGAATGTATGAATACAGTGGGTGGTGGGGTGAGGGGTGGAATAACAAAAAGGAGAGGAAGTGTGCTGTAAAAGAAGCAGTTAGTGGCCACTCTCATGGAAGGAGGATACACCAAGATTTTACTTTTGTCTCTGTCCCAACTCGATAGAGGAGCAGAGAGTGATGAGGAGGAGGAAAGCCAGTGATCTGAGATCAGATGTTTCCCTCCTGATAACAAGCAGCTGTGATGATCACTTCCAGACAGGGACTGTTTTTTTTGGTTGTTTTTTTCAGCAGCAAGGCCATAGGCTGACGTCCACATGCCCTGACCCCAACCTCCAGATCCTCCAGATTTCCCCCCCTCTTGTTCCACCTTCAGCAGGAAAATCTGACTCGGCAAGCCAAGTCAGGAGACTGTGAGGCCCAAATGTCATTTGCTAAATTGGATAATGAAGGCAGAAATATGTTTTGGCACTCTGGTTGTAAACAATGCTGGGATATTTTTAGTGTGGAAGCAGTAACTGCTGTTTTTCAGTATCTATCTATCTATCTATCTATCTATCTATCTATCTATCTATCTATCTATCTATCTATCTATCTATCTATCTATCTATCTATCTATGCCTACTAAAAGTTGAATGAAGTGGTGAAGCTGGTGAAGTATTAGGCAGCTAAACAGCCATGTACACTGAATAACCACAACATTAAAACCCCTGACTGCTGATGGTATTAACACGGATCCACTCTTCATAACCACCGCTCTGCAAAGTGCTCAACAACCGTTGACATGGCTTTGAAACTCCCCAGATCCAGGACACCTCCAGATGTTCCATGTCTGTGCCCTGACAGGTCAGACAGGGTGTAATGGTTGTAATGTTGCAGCTGATGTGTTTATTATAACAGCATTCACCATTAAGTGAATGCTAATGTTTCCTGCAGGATGTCTGATGAGGTAACACGTTAGCCGTATCAGCTTTATACAGCACAGTGTTGCATCCGTATTGCAGTGGCTGTCATAGACCAAGAAACACAGCATTTACTGCCAGCAAGTGCACAAACATTAACACTGCAAATGTTTAAGAATAACTGGCTGATGAACGAGGAAGGAAACGTATTCAATAAGTCCGTTAAACTTAGATAATATACTGTGTTTATGTATGTTTATAGTTTTAAGCCTCTTTTAAGTTTGATATAAAACAAATTGCTGTTCTGTATGGACTTAACTGGATGAAACTGAGCTCATTAAAAGACTCAAATAACCAAAATTAAGAAGGGAAACAAGAACAGGTAGAGTGTAAGGAATGCAAGGAAAGGAAAGAGTTAAGTCCATTTCCTGAGTATAAATTAAAAGCGTCTTGTAATCACATTGCAGGAATGCAGTCGGTGTACACTGTTAAACACTCCCTAAGCCCTGGCTCCACTTCACTCTCTCAGCACTGCGCACAAAAGAGCCTTTGTTCTCTGTGCTCTTGAAAAGCAATGCTCAGTCACTCCCTCCTCCTCTGCCCACCACCCACCCCCTTCTCTGCGCTCTCGTACTGGTTCTGTCATTCCCTCTTCACACTCCTTTTCTTTTGCTATCTGTTTCTTTCATTCACAGACTTGTTTTTGGCCTTCTATCTTTCCAACTACCCTCTAGCCTCCTCTTTTCAGCTGACTCAATATCTGCGTGTGTATAGCAAAGGAGTAAAAGAGAGGCAGCATATATGAGTGTAATCCTCGCACAAATGCACAGCTCAAACAATAATAATCATCACAACCCTGGGCGATTCGCAGCCTTAGCAGGAGCAAATCCACAATGCCCCTGATCTTACCAAAAAATGTGATTTTTCAAAGTGCACTTCCCTCAAGATTTGCTCTGGCCCCACCAACAGCTTTTTCTGGTTAACCACACATTTATGGTAAGAAACTGATATGTACTGTGGAAATTGGATGGATGGGCATGGTCTCTTTCTCTTTCTCTTATCAAAGCCCCTAGAATCTGGCTGAAAACATTTAGAAACCAGATATATGCCTAACAGACTGCCATCCAATTACAGCATACACACACACACACACACTTGGCAGAATGGGAGATCTTGGGCGTGGAAACTGTTATTTTGTTTAGCAACCAGGTCATATGTGACAAGCTTATACAATCTCCTTGTTGAAACACGTTTCCTTGGGAGAAACCCTCACAAACTCCTCCCTTAAACCTCGCGGCCTTCTCCTGTTGATTGATTTTTCTATTATGTCAAAATAAAGGAAGCGTACACAGGCATGTTTCGGCACTGAAACACCTTTGTCATGGACTGAGTTACCTCTTCTTTAAAAGAGCAACGCCCTCAGCAGCTTTAACTGTCTCGGGGCTATAAACTGTAACACCGATGACAGAATTACTCAGGCCTACTTTTTGAATTAATTGGCTACATGAAAGAAAAAGAGAGCTAATTTTCTGGGAGCGGTCTTTTACCTACTTAAAGTCATGCTAGAGAAATTAGTTTATCAGTTCTGTTCCCTAAACACTCTCTTACAAGAGGTGTCTGATTGCAGCTTAACTACTTCAGATTTGTTAAATATGTTAAACATGCCTGTTTGGAATTATATATATATGATGAAGATTTTCAACATTTTTTTTTAGTTTGGATTTGCTCTAACATAATAAAATCTATAATGGTTAGCATGTCTGGCTAACTAGCTTTTGACCTGTACCAGTAAGCTAACCCACTGTTGCCAGCTGAGTTTCAGTTGTATACCAGGCCTAGAGACCTGTCAGCAACCATCTGGCAAACACCAATTCTGAGGTTAAAAAAAAAAAAATTTCACAACTGGTTTGCGATTGTCACTGTCGGTAACTAGCATGCAATTGCTTGCAAAGAGGTCTACAGAGTTGTACTGAAAACCTCCCGGTGATTGCTTTGGGTGCTAGAAGAATAGCGTAGTCACAGTGGATTGCTGTAGTTACTCATAGTTCATATTAAAGATGCTAATTTGTCTGCAAACACCCGCAAACTTCTTGCTAAGTGGTAGTGAAACTTCAAAGTAAAAGTTGTGCCTCTTGAAATGTGTTGGTCACTGTGGTAAGGCCCAAGTTTTAATTTGAAAGCAGATGTTTTCAGGTTGCATCACACTTTTCACAGGTTCACTATAGCTTTAAGAGTAAATGAATGCTGTCCGCAGACATGTCAGCGTCTTTCATGCAAACCACGGGTGACCACGGCAACCAGCTAATAACCAATGTAATCACATGGAGGTTTTTGGTGCAACATCCCACTTGCCCTCTCGCCAACCAGTCGAGGGGTTACTGGGGGTTGCGGGAATACTAATTTTTCCCTAGAGACCTGAGTTTAGCTGGAGGTCCTTGAGCAGTCTCTGGGCCGGTGTGACTCAGGTCTGTTATTTATGTACCGGTGTTGGTGCTGAAAAGTGGAACAAGCCTGATGTCAAGAAAAAATAAAAAATAAAGAAAAAAAAAGTCTGTTAAAGTCTATCTAGTTTTTGTTTTGATGCTTCTCTTATCTCTTTATCTGATGTGAGATTTGTTAGGACAGCATAAAAATAAGAGAATGACACTGAAAGCATTGTCAAATGTGTCTAGAAACTACAATCTAAATATCTTTAAATTACTCTATGGAAAATCTTCACCAGTATTTGCAGTGTTTTTAAATAATGTATGTAAAACATGATAAATTGGGTGTTATGAAGCCAGTAATGAGCTAATTAATGCAGTCTGTATATAGAACTTAATACCAACAATCTCTTTCATTTGTCTGCTAGCGCTTTTCTGAATTCTGAATCTTTCATGTCATAATTGTAGGAGTGACAGATTAAGCATCAGTTACTTCTTCATGAGCTGTGCAAATAAAGAGTATGACACAATTTTGGCAACAAAAGAAGATACCTGTATTTGCAGATTGTGGTCAGAGAAATTTCTATGAAGGGAATAATAACTCAGACACACCCAGTTTCATGTGTTGTTCTTATCCTGTTCAAGCACAGTGCACATCATGCTACTCATGCAACATGTGACTGCATGTAATTAAAAACGTTTTCTTTTAGGTAAACGGGCTTCCGGTAAACAAGGTGATTACTGAACTTGAACTACTTGAGGCAGCTGCACAGTTAGATGACCCTGTTTTCTGACCCTTCTAGAAAAGGCAGTTTTATTGTACGCTCTTACAAATCCTATCCTGCGATCACGTGATCATGTCCTTTCTTGTGAGCTAGAGCTTGTCTGGTCCTGCCTGACTGCAACCCTGCCAAACTGAGAAGACCCGAGGCATGAAGTGCAAGCATGTCCATCAACTCTTATCAAACCTGTCACAGGGTGTCTGATGCAAGGGTGCCTT
This sequence comes from Tylochromis polylepis, assembly GCA_015107715.1. Taxonomy (NCBI): domain Eukaryota; kingdom Metazoa; phylum Chordata; class Actinopteri; order Cichliformes; family Cichlidae; genus Tylochromis; species Tylochromis polylepis. The sequence goes on from VVHJ01016507.1 coordinate 29,250, forward strand.
GCACAATCACCTCCTGACAGAAGAGTAGAAAGGCTAAGCTCTGATTTTATGTTGTTATTATTAGGTTGAAATATTTGTTTATAGATTTTATTCTTATTAATCTTTTCACTCATTTTCACTCACAGCTCACCACTGTTTGCCAGTTTAAATTGTATTATTTACATATGATACAATATAAATATGACTCTCTATACACAAATATACTTCTCCATCATGTTTATCAGAAGAAGAAGCCTATAAAACTGTTTATCCATAGTTACTGTAAACTTATGTGACTCAAAAAGAAACACTAAATCAACAACATAGTTGAAATAAGTCTTTTGGGGCAAGTTATGGCTGTGTTTAAAAGCATAAACTTCATTCTCCAAAAGGAAACTCTGTTTGTTATTTAGCTAGGTTTGGTTTCATTCAAAGTCTTTGTAATACTGTTTTATCTTGGTTTTGTGATATGGTTTAATGCTCCAGCTCAGTCAGGAAATGGAATTTGTGGTTGTGAAGTTGTTTTGTTTACTGGTGTTTCCAAGGTCAAGGTTCATCTTTCACTCTCAGGTGTTAAACCAGTGTGACAGAATTATTTCTAAAGTGGCTGGAAAATGGAAATTTCAGCAGCTAATGTTCCACAACAGCGGAGAACCTCCTGTGAAAGACAACGATCATGTGCCAGACGAGGGTTTCAGAGTATCTAACAAATGCACCTAGTGGCAAATTTGTAATTTTATTAGCAGATGTTATGCTTTGTCATGCAGGAGAGTCATACTAAGAAAGTTATGAGCAGTTCTTCTAATCACTTTCCTGATAAGGTAAGTAATACAAGAAAACTGCCCTGGTGTTTGACCTAATTTCTTAGGAAACCCTGATATAAATCATCTTTGTGTGTGCTGTAATTTACTGCACCCCTATATAAGTAAAACAAAATCAGCTCACGCAGAAGAAATATGGCTTTTCACTGTCTAACATTCTTAGTATTTAACAGAATAATTATCAAATAATTTGGAGCCTACAACATTGGCTCCCTGTTAAATTCAGATATTATATTATTTATACACCACTCTGCCCTATCTGCCCCATTGGGGATAATGGTAGATGTGTCAATTGAGCTAGTAAGCTTGTTACCACTTAACTAGCTAGTTAGTCTGTAATCTTTATTTACTTTATGTTTTTTATGGAAAAAAGTGCCAAAGGGAGAGATAAGAAAAAAAGAGATTGCTAAAGCCTCAGGCACAGAAACTACCAGTTGCTAGAGAAAAAAGAAATGTGCATTCTGTGACCAGTTGGGGAGGGTTCCTTGAGGTTGTGAAAGTCACTAGTGTGAAACTGGTCACAAAGAGGTATATGGTGCTGCACGGACATCTTCCTTATGATTGCTTTGTACATTCTCACATTCACACTAATGAGTTGCTGTGGCCACCAGTAGTTGGAATGGAACGTGCTGGTGTTCTCTGCAAATATTCGCAAACTATTTGCCAAGCGGTAGTGAAACTGAAAAGTGCAACACACACTGGAAACAGAAGCTGTTCACCTTGAAAGTAAAAGTTATGCCTCTGTGCTCCAGCCATCATGTTTCTAAAGTTGCAGCTTTTACATTAAACTCAAGCGGCCTCCCTTTTCAGGTTGCATTGCACTTTTTCAAGTTTTCCTACAGCTAGGGTAAGTAGCGTGTGAGATTTTTCACATATGTCAGTGTCTTTATTCAAACTACAAGTGACTGTGACAATCAGTTGGCAACCAAAGCGATCACAAAAGGCTTTTTTTTTTTTTTTTTTTTTTTTTTTTTTCAGTAAATTT
>VVHJ01016509.1:3765-18250 GCA_015107715.1 Tylochromis polylepis
TAAAATAAAAAGAACACCCCCCCCCCCCCCCCAACTCCAAAGGCCTATTTTGAGGAAAAACCCTGCAACAGTTGCATCTTTATTTTTTGGTCTTTATGTTCTGAGGGAAAAGAAAAGAAAGAAAAACGTGCTATATGACAGATGAAGGCACATAATGTGTTTCGCCAGTAGCATGCTCAGAGATTAATGTTTAGGCAACTGAAATAATTTGCATCAGCAGGTGGTCCATGTGTCCTGCACCTGTCCTCCTTCTTCCGGAGGTTTCTATCCTGCCAGACTCACACAGACACACTCAGTCACTCAGCGAAGAGGGAAGGAAAACTCTGCAGGGTGGTGGCAGAGTGCCATTTAAAACAGCTGCATGTGCAAATGTGCAGCGTTTGTTTATGTGAAAGCGCTCGCGGGAAAGAGAAAATACATTGTAAGATGAAGAAGAGAATGAGGAGAGCAGCTGCTCCCCTCAGTCACATAGTATATGTTTTGATTTAGTTAAACCACCACCACTGTGTCCCTGTACTATCTTAAGGGAAGTAGTTGCCAGGAAAGCAGATATCATCGTCTTGTTATTGTTTACGGTCTGCAGCTCTGCCTCCTCCTCCTCTTCCTGCAGTCACTCTGTCACTTCTGGTCTGTGCTCGCTGCTGGTCATGAGGAGTCATGAGACATTAACTCTGTGTGGCTTCTTTGTGTCTCAGCTCCTCTCATGCTCACTGAGAATGGATGATACACAGTACGGGGTTCAGATCGGCGAGAACAAGTTCATCAGCAAGTAAGTCTTCCATCCCGCACTGTTTCTCACATAAACAGACATATACATAAGTTTGTATGTTCATGTGTAACAGATTATAAACTCACAGTAAGTGACAACAGGGAAACAAATGTGTAGCTTTTATTCATCTTTGGTATGTTTAAAAAAAACATTTATTTAAAAAAGACGATGTGAAATAGGGATGTTTGTGGTTTTAAAGGTTTCAGCCTGTTAACGGTTTACCATGTTCATTGTCTGAGATCTAGGTCTTTGTGTATGACAACAGGTAACCCTAATACTGAACGTTTAGGCACAAATGATAAATCATGCACATTAAACTATTCACATTTATTTTTCTCCAAAACATAAGGTTACAGTTACTCAGCCTACATGCATATACATTCACTTGTATTGTGGACCTCCTGTTGAGGGTTCCAGTGAAGAGACATTGAAATATTAATGGAACAGGACCAATTACTTTCGACTTCTTTAAGCATACAAGACACAATATCCTGCCAAGATGACTGAATAATAAACAGCAGTACACAGATTAGGTTACCAGTCACTCACAGGGTTAACACAGAGAGACAGGAAATCACACACTTGCATCTACTCAAACCCAAAACCTCTCAGTAGAAAGCCAAATCAACATTTTATTCACACAGCCAAAGAGATAATATATCTTTACCAAAGTTTTTAATGGTGGCTTCATTAAGCTGACGAGGAAACATCAATTGAAACTGAATCTCAACAATACCAAGAACACAAAGACACTAAATGCTTCTCTTCAGACATGCTTCTTATCTTACTACACCAAGAAGCTGCTACACCCACTTTCCTTCTTCCTCTGTCTGTACATTAAAAAAGAAATGAGCGCTAATGAAACAAAGGATGGGATTTGAAAATTACACATAATTCTTAGTTTTTTTACTTTACTTTTAATCCTGAGCTCATCTGGTTCTTATCTGGTTAATAATGAGAAAGAACTCAAATGTAGTAGCAACTATCAAGTAATGTTAATGGAGAATCAACCTCGAGGAGAAAACTGTGAGAAGATGAAAAAGAATCAGTGAAAACAACAACACTGTGATTTAAGGTTTGGGTGGGACACAGAATATTGTCAGATTTGAGAACGGGCAGTTTGGGAATGTCAGGGTTGAACAGGGTTGGAGTTAAAGTTTCAGTCTGCCCCCACATAAAGTACACAATAACACTAAGGGCAGTCTGAGCTGCTGAATATCTTTCTCGAAATATATGAAGTCCTTTTTAAATTAGTTCTTTTTATTTTCAGTCTTACTGACCTTAACAAGCATAGTAAGAAATACTTTACTTGCCCCAAAATTCGGGAAATTATACCAAAAGACAACACAAATATTCACTAAACAGTACTCAGAGTTCATAAATCAGGAGTTGGATATTCATTTTCCCAATGGGTCACATAATGAACCAGGAATGTTGTGGAGGGCCGACATTACACAGGAGGTGAAATATTACCACACGGTTATATTCCAACCTGCACAATGACATAGAATTACTTCCTAGAATAGTTTGCATTTTGTTTGTTCATCTCTCAGCTGCCTTCAACTCACCACCATAGAAACTAAGTGAAATCCAAAATTACCAACGTGGTGATGAAGTGCCCGAAATATTGACAGTGCAGTGACCTGTATCCAGTGATGTTAGCACCAATTGGCTTTCAAATATATTTGCATCACTACATTAGTGATGTTGTTATGCATTTTGGGGATGCATAAAGATCTCCAAAATGTGATCTAGTGTTGTTAAAAATGTTTTTACACTATGTTATAGAACTGTATGCACTGTGCATGCAGAATTACAGCTGCAGGCACTGTGAGGTGGGATAAAATCAGTGGGAATCTCCTTTAAACTTTGTTTCCTTCCAGTGATTTAACTTCTTCTGTCTTCAGGGCAACAGTCTTATCACATCTTAAAACTTACAACCTTTATTATGAAGGGCAGAATCTGCAGCTGCGGCACAGAGAGGTGAGTAAATGCATCTGTCTGTGTATATGAGTGTGTTTAATCTTATTTTATTGTTTTAATTTCAACAGAAGAACCTGATTGTCTCGAGGCTTCATCCCTGTTTTCACTTTTGCTCTCAGTCCACTAGAATTTAATATACCCCACCCATTACACCCTCTATCCCTAAGGAGTAACAACTGTCCAGTCTGTGTGTATTTACTGTATATGTATGTTTGTGTGCATTGATTAGTTTTTGTGTCTTTCAACAGGAAGAAGAGGAACTGATTGTTGAGGGCTTGCTGAATATCTTTTGGGGCCTCCGGCGACCAATCAGGCTGCAGATGCAGGATGACCACGAGCGAATCCGGCCGCCCCCCTCCTCCACGTCTTGGCACTCGGGTTGCAATCTGGACAGTCAAGGGTAAGAACTCCAGACAGATCCAGTTACACCCCAGTGACCGGAAATGGTGATACAGAGAGGTCAGTGAGGCCAGATATCGATTTTATCTAGTTTGTCCAATGAAAGACAAGCAGGTAAAGTTTAGTTTCATGTTTTAAAGAGTGTAATTAAGGTTTGAGATTTAAATCCATGCAAATACAGTTTAATACCTAAATAAGATACAAATTGGCAGCTTTTCATAAGCAAAAGTGAACCTTTTAAGCCACACCTCTGGTTTAATTTTGGATCTTACTCCAAGCCATTGCAAATCAGTCCATGTCAATAGGTTCTAAGCGCCATTTTCAGCTCTGTAATCCCATTTATCAAAAGAAGCTATTCTTGTTCCGAGGATAACAGGCCTCGCAGGCATAGAGCTGCCATTTGGATGTTAACATGAAAACAACAACAAAAAAAACCCTCATAAGTAGCCAAATTGCTGTGAGAATCATCTGAAATTTGCTTGAATATGACAGGAAACATTGTCACAACTCATAAATAAAAGAACAGCTGCACTGGCAAAGAGGAACAGTGGTCACAAGCTGAAACTAACCAACCCAGATATGACGTATGTTAAACAGTAGGTTAAAAACGGCAGATACTACAGGAAACCTAATAATAAGACTCACCACTACAATCTGGACAGGCCAGCCTGTCGCAGGGCATCACAAACACATACCAAAGTGGAAAAAAGAAAAACCGGTGTTCTCAAGAAATCTCACAAACTAATCGAGATCACCCTTTAGATTCATACATGGTGTGGAGGGAGTTTTAGTACAGCTATGCAGACCTGGATTGCTCTTGATCTTAATGGCTGTACAGTTTCCTTTATATATGAAAGATTCTAGTGGCTGTTAGTCCACACTATGATCAATATCAGGATAATCGTTTTTGAGAAACTGCAGTTTATGATCATGATGATGGGAGTTATCATTTGAAGGTGCAGTTTTTATCTGAAAAAATATTTTTAGCTGTATGTTTACAGTTTTGACAGTTTGCAGTTCTTCTCCTTCACCCCATGAATGTACTCTCTCCTGTTCCCTGTTTGAAGTTCTCCCACCACCACAGATGGTCAACAGACTCAGCAGAGCTCGCCCACAGTGGAAGTGACGCCACCTGACAGCCAACCAGAGGACAACGGTGTGACTGAAGAGGAGGCAGAAGGTGAATTTTGGACTTTTTGTTTAATACATTTATATTTTCAGACTTCAGTCATTTAGATTTTAAATTTTTCAAGGTGTATCTACGTGGTTATATATAACCAACAAAATAAGAGTAAAATATTAAGCCAAAGGTGTAAATTAGAACAAAAAAAGCCAGTACAGGTATAAGTGTGAGCTTCAACTTTTACTTTTATTTCAAATTTCTAAAGGAAAACCTTTATAGTTCCATCTGATATATTTCCTGTATAAAAAGGAAGTATCAGATATTTATCTTAATTTGAATGTGTTTCCTCACACTTGTTTCACTATTTATAGTTTTTTTTTTTAGCTGTTTCTCAAAGTTTAGTGCTACCTGTTCTTTTGGTTTGCACATTTGAACTGTACATTACTTTGTTGGCTGTAATAAGGATCGGGTAAACGGCCTCAGACATCAGTCAGAGATGAGCTTTGCATGTCATTTACTAAAAATATTTTGTTTTTAAACTGGCTGTGTCTTGGCAAAAAAAAAATTCTACTAATAAAGTTGGATCACATTAAGATGAAATGAATTTAGTTATAAACATATTTTTAATTAAAAATAAAATATGCACATTAAAATGAAAGATACAAAATTTGTTTACAGTTCTGTGTAAGTGATGTTTATTTCGAAAACTGGTTTCCTTTCACTATTTTGTGATCTTAGCTTAAGGCTAAATGAAAATGTTAAGAACACTGAATAATAATCAGTAATTTAAGGTGGTTGGACTGTTGATTTGACAGAGGACAGTGAGAGCTCCGCTCAGCTCCTCAGGACAAAGAGCGATGCCGGGGTCTTAAGGCGAGGCCAGCGACGGTCACCGAGTGACCAGAGGAAAATCCGACGCCATCGATTCTCCATCAACGGACACTTCTACAACCATAAAGTAAAACTTTTAAAAACGTACAGAATGATGAAATAAAATTCATTTGGTTCATTTATGTGCCACTTGAAAGCAAATGATTTGGGAACAGGTTTTAGAAAATGTGTTTAAAAGTGAAAAGAGTAAATGTTTTAGCTTCAGCAAGTTTAACTGAACCTAAATTAATATTTAAAATGTTTCCTTTTTTCCTCAGACAGCAGTGTTTACGCCTGCTTACGGCTCGGTGACTAACGTTCGCATCAACAGCTGTATGACCACGCCGCAGGTGCTACGAGTTCTCCTTAACAAGTTCAAAATCGAAAACAGCCCAGATGATTTTGCGCTGTATCTGGTCCATGCTAGTGGAGGTGGGTTAAGACTTTAGACCTTAGTCCACTAATTTTATTTTGTCTAATTTTATCGTCTGCTTTGGGTTTTATTAGTTTTAAAGTTTTTGCATCATTCCTAGTGGTGCAATCAAATCTGAACTAAAGCTGCAACGCAGAGCTTCTCTATAACGCTTCATAGCTGAAAACGCTACGTCCTGATGAACAGAATCAACCTTTTGGGGTCTCTGTAAATCTGATACATTTTTTTTTTTTTTTTTTAAGAGGCTATGATATTTGGAAACTCAACACATTAACTCATTATTCCACTTCTGTTCATGCTCACTGGGTTTTCTGAGCTGAAAGGATCACATCGCAGTCAGTAATCAAACAGCAATTTGCAGAAGACTAACTGAAAAGTAATGATGCTTTCAAAATGATGATGAAGCTGTTTGATGAGATTGCAGTTTATGTTGTGGTAACAAATGGCAGACTACCCCACACACAATTGAGTGTTCTTGCTGTTTTTGTTGATTAAGTTCTGCATCAGATCCAGCTGTAAAGTCTGAACATCAGTGCTAAATTATTCATGAACTCGTGACTATGTGGATTAAAAATGTAGACGTGTGTCCTGTAGCCCAAAGCCAAACAATGTGAGTGAGGGCATTGTGTATAAAATGTGTTATTGTTGTTAATCCATCACTCCATGTATATGCTGGTGTTTCAGAGCGAGTAAAGCTGAAGCGGACTGACTATCCTTTGTTGCTGAGAGTAATCCAGGGCCCATGTGAGCAGGTCTGCAAAATTTTCCTCATGGAAGAAGATCTCGGAGAAGAAGTCACATATGATGTAAATCACCATCTTCTTTTTTCAGAGCTAAAAATGAACATGTATTAATTATTTTACTGTTACTTTTCCTTGTAAAATAGTAAAGTATTTGCACTTGTGTATCCAATATTCCTCATTTTTAGTTTGCATTTATCTTTTGAGATTTGGCCTTAAAATTCTCTTTGCTTCCACAAGGTGGCGCAGTATATCAAGTTTGAGATGCCTGTCCTCCAGAGTTTCATCACCAAGCTAAAGGAAGAGGAGGACAGAGAGGTGCAGAAACTCAGGAGAAGGTATAAAGAATACATTTTTAATCTGTCCTGGCAGTCAATAAACGTAATCTTAGCATCTTTAACTTTTATGCAATAAATATGAAAACTGGAGGCCTACAAGCTGTTTTTAAACTTGTTTTCAGCCCACCACTTTCCCCCAGTTAATGTGGATCTGTGTGTATTTTTATTTGCTCTTTTAAAGAAATCCTCTGATTTGGTCCTCCTCTGTCTTCATACTTGCAGGTATAACTATCTTCGGAATATAATCGAGAAGCAGCTCCAGTGTCTTCCAGAGGGGGCAAAGTGTATGTGATCTGCTCATGGTAGGGACACCCTAACCCCACACCAAACTGTTACCATAGCTGCCAAGCCGTGACCAAGAGAATGACCAAGAATCAGCTGACAAGAGCAACATGTACATGTTTCACCGACTATCCTGCTCCTCTGAAGTCCTCCCTCGGCACAACCCACAATCAGTCACCCACAGTTTGCTCTTTTGTGCACATGTTGAGTGTGACCATCTCTGTGATACTGAGAGTCATTGCAACACACACTTTTTTTTTTTTTTCCCTCTGCTTTTCTTTACCACAAACGGAGCACTCGGACAAACTTCTCCTGTTTGTGTTTTTTAAACCTTTTTTTAGTCTTTTAGCCTGCAGGATGAGCCTAAAATGTAATATCCTGTCTTCTGCCTTCTCTGCAAGAAATATTCAAAATCAGTTTAAAGCACAAACGTCATCTTATTATAGTGACTTTTTTAAAGGTTTCTCCAAGCACAAAACACACGAAGTTGGTGAGATACTTTGAAGCTGATGTAAACATTTAGGACCTTTTTAATTTCATTGGTGTGAAACCTGTAAGGACCAACCATGCTGGAAATGTGGAGTGGTCTGAAGGTGACAAAAATTAACCTTATCTATTTCATTAAATTTGATGTATAAAAAACCGAAATGAAGGAGTATGGAGAAGTGTCTCCTGCATGGAACATCAAGCCCTCAAAACTTCGACTGGCGTGTTTATGTTTGGTGGCGCCGGTCTTTGTCCTGCTCACTGCAGTTTTAAATGAGATCTGCCGACATTGAAGCCAAACTCTCAGCATGAAGTTAGATCCAGAAATTCCCCCAAAACAACAGACTATTTCTTGGAATAATGTGACTTTTTTGAGCCACTTGTTTTGTTCCTACATACATTAATGTCTTAGTCTAAAGGTTTGCCTGACATTAACCAGATTGCACAAAATCCTCATGGATGTTTTGTTTTTGTGGGTTTTTTGTTTGTTTTTTTGCCATTTACATCCAGCAGAGACAAGAAGCACAAAATGATAATCCTACAAGACTGTGAATTTTACGGAGAATGTTTTTAAACGTATGAATGAGCATTTCTAAGCAGTGCGGTTTGCCTCCACATGTACAGCACTTTGTCTCCTTCCACCTGTGTGTGCGCAGCCCGACAGTTCAGTATTTCTGACACGCAGTGGACGACGCCCCGACGATTGTGTGAGAGCATGCATGTTGTGTTTTTAGTGACTCCTAAGACTTGCCTGCTTTTGTATTGTGTCTTTTACAAAGTAATGAAGAAATTTTAGCCTTTAAAGTGTTAACTCTTGCCACTACTTTGTGGAAGTTTTCGTACAATGATTGTTATTTAATAAAAAATTTGTCTGGGGAAAATGAATTCGTAGTCTTCATCCGTTTTTGTTGAGGTCATTGTTACTGACGATGCTGAATTTGTTTGCTGTGGCAGATGATGGCAGAAGCTTCGGGAGAGCTCGCTGAACATTCTAGTTTGTTTACTCAGAGTTAAATAATTCGGATAAAATTAGAAACCCCAAATGTAAGCCCCAGCTCTCAGGTATTTATGCGTGATGTTGGCAGCACCAGCAGCTTACTGCACAGTCAGCCAATGAGGTGACTGAGATTGTCTGACGGATAATAGGCTGACCCTGAAACATACAATCCTACAGACTATAAGAGGAGTCTGAGCCGTGAACACCACTTTTGGCTTCAGCTTCCAGAAGAGGAACACCATCTAAATCTCTGCCACACAAAAAAATATTGATTTAGCAGGTAAGACTTTTTTCATCTTTTTTTTTTTTTTCCTTATTTCTGGGGTATTAAAAAAAAAAATTTGCACAGATCAGATTTTATCTCTAGAAAGTGTAGCTGTAATCTGAGAGTCACTGGATTATTCTCAAACTAATTGACCCAGTGTAATTATAGCTCGAGTCATCTTGTAAGAGGACACAGATTAGAGAGTGTACACAGTCTGTTGACAGAGCTAATGATGTCATGGTCATATAGTCAGTGGTGGAAGATGTATTTAATTCTTTGTAAAAGAAATAATAGTACAACAAAAAGTAACGTAATATAAAAACTGCATACACCATACAAAGACTGTGATATTTGTCAAATCCAAATTCTCAAGCAACACATGGTAGTACTAATTACAATTAATATGAGTGCATCTCAAGGTACAAACAAGGATTATAAAAAAATAAAGTCAAATCTGAGTCCTCCTTTGAGCATGGATACTTGATGATAAAGTATACACTGATTGATAAAAGAGAATTTAAGGGGAGCAGATTTACCCTTTGCTAAGGGTTGGATTTAAAGTTTGAAAAACAGATGTAGGTATGATTCAGTGATAGCAATCCTTATTAGTGGATTGGTGTTATTGATGCTCTAATATGTGAGCTGTCCTTCCTTGACGCAGTTGGTCAAAGTTGAACTGCTTTAGGTGTTTTTAAATACTGGAGTGTATTTCTTAAAAGTCTATAACATGCTTATTAAAATTATATATTTAAATCGTCATCCAGAGAAGACATAATTAAAGCTGGTAAATAAAGGTAAAAAGTACAATATTTCCTTTTAAAATGTGTCAGAGTGCATGTGTAAAGTAGCATTTTAAAAAAAACCACTCGTGAAGTCATGCATACATCAAAAATGTACAGATTTGAGTAAATGTTTCAAAGCAAGCGTGTTTCTGTCACGGGAAAAACAGAAATTGCCACCCATTGTTATCTTAATATTTCAACATGATTCAAAATTTCAAGTTGAGTGGTTAAATTTTGAGAATTTTTTTTTTTTTAGTGGCACAAACATGTCACTAACTCTAATATAGGTGCTATTGTTCACCTCATTACTAAGATTATTATTACATACAGGACCTGCTCAGACTTCACAGTACTTAACAATACACTTGTCCCACCACACTGTGTGTATATACAATCTTCATTAATATTTTGTTAGTGTTGATTATAGCAGTGACATACTTAATGCAAGAGGATTGTATTACTTGGGTCCCTATAAGAACTAGATCTGCATATGTTTAGGTTTTTGGTTTTTTGGAGTTTACAAAATTGTAGTTAGTGTAGTGCATAGCCTACACCTAAACCGTATGTATGTACTTTATTTTTATAGCTTATGTCGTCATCTCTTTCTTTTTACGTGGTTTGCTTATGTCTTAGCCTGTCCATAATTTGGGATTAGGTCAGAGAGTCAATTTCAGAATTAAAAGAATATGAATTTAATCCCAACAAAAACTAGCTAATCCACAGATTTAGAAACGGACCCCATCTACAGGATCCTAACTGAGGTACATTAGAAAATATGAGTCTGATCTGATCCCTTGTCTGCCTCAGCACTCGTGCCACAGTGCTTGTGTAAGATTTGTTTCTCAAAGCTGGATTAAAAGCAGTGATCTGTGCTGTTCCTAATTTATCAGCAGTGTAATAATACCACACAGCAAGGCTAAAGCTGCACTGAGAACATCTCATCAATATGTTTGTGTTTGTGTGACTGCAAGAACCTTTCCATTTTATATAATGTATAAAATATACTTTAAAAAATTGCTTCAAGTACTCACCAGTAAATCAAGTTGTACTAATGCAAATAAATATTTTCTCTTTAAATAATTTAAGTGAAATCCTTAGTTGTTACTTGTTGGCTAATTTATTTAATATGTATAGCAACAGCAGAAACAAAAATGAGGTTTTCCTGTTTATAATAACAAAATTAATACATAATAAACTTTGTTAAAGGTGCTGTGTAACTAAAATACTTTGACAGACAGGCAAACCAAACTAAAGGGTCAATTTCAACAGAGGACAAACATTAAAGTCATAAAAAGCAGACAGAAAATTATTTAAAATAAATGCTAATGACAGAATAAAAGCAGACAGCAAAATAAACAACACAACTGAAAGACAATGTAACAGAAGTAAAAGTAAGTCTAAAAAAATTTAAGTGGTTACTAATGAAGTTTATTAACCTCATTAACCAATTCAGTCCTCCTAATAAAGTTTCTGTAATCTTATTTTGACAGGATGACGTTGGGACTGCACAAAGTTTCCACAGTGGCCCTCTGTGTGCTGCTCCTGGCCACACTGTTACCCAGCTCAGAGGCCCGCCGTGGTCGTGGAGGTTTTGGCTTTAGCCGAGGAGGAGGTGGAGGCTACAGCCGGGGTTGGGGAGGTCAGCCCTACAGACCACCGCCTGTCCAGAGCAGTGGCCCCAGTGCTGGGAAAGTTGCTGGGGCGGCTGCTGCAGGAGCAATAGGAGGAGCCATGGTCGGCTCTGCCTTGAGCCGTCCTGGGTATGGGTACGGGTATGGCGGAGGATTTGGAGGATACGGTGGATATGGAGGGTATGGGGGGTATGGAGGAGGTTATGGATACCCACGATACGGAGGTGGTTACGGCTATGGCCCCCGCCCTGGCTATGAGCCAGAGGGCTCTGGAGATATGGAGTACTACACCGGAGCATCCAGTGGCCCCATCTACAACAGCATCATTGTTGTCATTGGCTCCCTAATGTCCCTGCTCATGGGCCACTGGGTGGTATTCATGTAGCGTTGGAGACGAAGCTGAGATTTACAAACACACCAGAGCAAACCCTCCGTCCAAAAATAACCCATCCTACAGTAAACAGGACATTTTTAAAGTCATAATTCACCTGAAATTTGAGTTTTCAGAAATAAAAACCTGTTGTCAGTTTGTTTTGTGGGCACTCCAGTGACCCTCTGTGAGGACAGGAAGCAGAATTTGACTTAATGTGACACCATTACACTGAATCTGAAAACACACTGTCATAAATAATTATTAAAGTCATGAAATGTAATCTGATTCAGTGTGATTTAGCCATCATGTCCCATTTTATACTTCTTTTAATGTGGCCACTGTTTTTGTACATTTGGTGATGGCAATGATGGTGATGACTGCAGCCTGTAAAGATAGAGCAGGAATTAATTAGATCCGTTTTAAGTTAAGTCTACCTCAAGGAACCATGTCAGGATTAGATGTTAATGTCATTTTCTAATTACCAGATTTAGATCATTTTTCATCATGTCATTTTGTCCACACTGTATATTGTATATAGGGTATATTTTAAGTATTGCTTGCATTGACATATTTGCATAATTAAATTAAATGTTTTATGCCAATTTGTAGATTTTATTTTTAAAAAATGTTCTTTAATATTTAATACTGTTATGAATCTAAAATAAATGTGTGATAAACCCTCGTGTTGACATTTATTCTCCACGTTAACCACATAATTTTCGATTATTATTAAGCCTTAGGAACCCTTTTCAGACTGGTGTCAGTGATTTTTGTTTCTCATTTGTTCGTGAGTTTCTTTGGATTGAGACATGACATGTTGTTTTATGAGAGCAATAATCTGGGCTAAGTGTGGCAAGTGAAACTGAACTGAGCTTTCCAAAAAATCAAAGTTAATTCATGTTCAGTTACTTTTTCGCACAGTTTCAGGTCGTTTGAATAGCTTTTTTCCTTCTTAATAAAAGAAATCATCATTTACAAACTGCATTTTGCATTTACTCAGGTTTCTTTGTCTAATATAAAAACTTATTTGATTATCTGAAAAATGTAAGTGTAAAGAGCAAAATAGTGCCATTATTTTGCAACAGCACCACAGTTATGTCTGGTGTTTTTTGTACAGTGATGCAGTTTTGTTATTTCAGATGTGTACCAACATACTGAATCTTCAGTTATAAAATCAATAAAAGGTCAACGTGCAAGCAACCTGCTTTAATTTGAAATGCTTAACAAGAATATTGCATTAACCTATAAGGAGCTACAGCCATCTTTCAGGTCAATTCAATTTTATTTATATACCACCAAATCACAACAACAGTCTCCTCAAGGCATCTGTTGTCATCTTTATCCACGGTGCCCTATTTTCAGGGGTTCAAATTTAATTTAAGCTGATAAGTGTTTGCTAGTTCTGAATTATTTCTGTAATGAAGCAGGTTAAAGGCCTGACAAAGAATTTAAATGTGGCACTGAGGGGATCAGTGCAAGTAAAACAGACCATTCTTACAAAGCAAGTCTATCAGAGAGAAGGGGACCATTAGGGTGGCCAAATCGCAACTCATTGAATCATTGAATGTCTGGAAATCTACAGAGCTGAATGATCACATGATCCTTTAAATGGAAAGAAAAACCCATCACAACATCTAGCTTAGTGCAGAATATTCCCCAGGAGAAAAGAATATCAGTACCCAACACAATGGTGGGGAGAAAAACATTGTGGAGGAGGCCTAGATGGGCTCATGATCCCATAGAGTCAATGTGATATATGGGTATTCATGGCTTTCAGTGGCACAGTGACTGGAAGGGGCTTTGTGCATACTTTGAAAGCAATCCACAAGTTTCTGAAGGCCAAGAAGTGAAATATTGTGCAGTGACTAATCAGCCACCTGATGTCAGCCTCGTAAAGCTGCAGTTTTCCTTTCTGAAGATAAAACTAAAGAGAACTGCATCAAAGGGCTGACAAAGATTTCTATTAACATCTTAATTTATCACCTGTTTTCTTCTACAGCTAAAATTAATTATTATACACAGTGAGATAGGCCTAAAAAAAGATATATGTACATTAAACATTTCAGGGGGAGGGCTGTGATGCACCGCTCCCTGTCCCTCTGCAACCCTCGCCAGCTCGCTCCTTTGGGAACCCTCTGCAGAGGAGCCGAAATTGTGAGTTCTGCATGTCCACTCAGGCACAGTCCATAATTGTTCTGTAGGCAATTCCTATCAGAAGTGGGAGTCACGGCGGGGGCGTCGGGGGACGGAAGGCGGTGCCTCAGTGGCTCTCCTCTTCTGAGATTGTGTAAAAACATAACTCAATGTAGTCTAAGCAGCTTGGAAAGGAAGTAATTGAACTTTTTCAAATTTCTTGGAGACGTTTTCTCTCCCCCCCACCTTTTATTCTCTCTTTCCTGTCTGTGTGTTTGTGTGTGTCCAACATATTGTATACTCTACTTTTTTCCTCAGATCAGGTAGGAAGTGTCTGTGTGGTGCAGCTGGTCTGTTTTGTCTGGAGTTTCTCTAGATGGACCAGGCTGCACCCACCTGTTAAACAGGTGGAGGCTCACCAGGACATGCAGAACTTGCTGACGAACTCCTGGCCACCTCTCACCTCCTTTGTAGAAAGGGTCACTCCCAAAGGGGGAGGGCTGCGATGCACCGCTCCCCGTCCCTCGGCGACCCTCGCCAGCTCCCTCATTTGGGAACCCTCTACAGAGGGGCCGAAATTGTGAGTTCTGCATGTCCACTCAGGCACAGTCCATAATTGTTCTGTAGGCAATTCCTATCAGAAGTGGGAGTCACGGCGGGGGCGTCGGGGGACGGAAGGCGGTGCCTCAGTGGCTCTCCTCTTCTGAGATTGTGTAAAAACATAACTCAATGTAGTCTAAGCAGCTTGGAAAGTAATTGAAGTTCTTCAAATTCCTCGGAGACGGTTGATCAGAGGTAAGTATTTCCATTGAGTTTCTTTTCAAGTTGCTTAGATTTTCATGATCTCACATTTACCACTTTTCTCTCTCTCTCTCTCTCTC
>VVHJ01016510.1:4181-14885 GCA_015107715.1 Tylochromis polylepis
GAAACTGGACGGCAAAAGTTATTATTAAAAAGGCTTGGTTGTAAATCTCGGTGTGTGCGCGCGTGCACTCTACTGTATCCGTGTGGTCGCGGGTGTCTTTGCCTGTGTGTGCACAAGCTGGCGTTGTGTGTGTGCGTGCATGCGCTTCTCCCAAGAAGCTCTCCTCATTAAGCAGCGAGGCGACAGGAGTGCAGAGTGTGTGTTTTCACACGCCTCTGCTCCGATACAACAGGAGCCACTTCTTCTTCTTCTTTTTTTTAACCTCCATTCCTCCTCTCCCCTTTGTGTTTCCTCCTCCTCACCCTCCTCATCCTCTTTTCTCTTTCTTTTTGCCTCATCTGTTCCTGAAATCCTCCCCTGCTTCTCTCTTCCCTCACCTTTGTACCTGATCCTCATGTCTTCTTCACATCTGCACCTGCCCTACAGGAGCATTTGCTGCCTTCGGTGATCATAAAGACCAGACAGACGCTGGGACGAGAGCATTCAGACATCACTTGTTAATTCCTGTCTAAACCTCAACCTTGATTAATCAAGTTTTGTATTTTTGTGACAGTGGTATCCATGGAAACGCGCGTTTCTTTCTCAATGGCCGAGCTTACCTTTTTTGTGTATCGGTACATAATGGCGGTAGGACAGAAGAAGATAAAGCATCATATTAAATTCACTCAGTTCAAGCAGATGTCGTGCCAATACCATGCTTGAATGTGCTGAATTTAAAAAAAAGAAAAAAAATAGAGAAAGGAAAAAGGAGCAAAATTATGGGAAAATTTAAAGGCAAAAGTGACGTGGAAAAAAGAGAGTGCGAAAAGTCAACAGGTAGGCCTGTTATCTCGTGTGTGGGAAGGCCAGGGTAATTCCCTTTCGGATGAAAGCGCTAAATTAATGAGGCTTCCACTGTGGTCAGCCAAAGGAGGAGATTATCAGCCAGTCAGTCAGGCTGAAGCGCTGGTTTCATGTTAGCGTTGGAGGGAAATGGGAAAGAGGGGTGAAGGAGGAGGAAGAGGCACTGGAGGTGTAAGTAAGGGGTAGAGAGAGAAAGAGCAATGCTGGGGAGAATTCAGGGTTAATTTGAGCAGCGCTCACAGACACAGAAGTCATGACTTCTTCATGGCACCTCTGTATTTTTTATTTCCTTCCACCATCCATATGATCTTTAAATAAGGAGTTAAAGAGCAGAGATTTCTTTATACTGTTTCAGGTGCGGGTGACTGCAGTAAACAGCAACAACTAAATGATTTATTGAAATGTATTCACTTTGCCACTAACATTTATTGCTCTATGAAAGTTCAAATGTTTGGATTTTCTCTTTCTTCTTTTAGTAGTTAAATCAAAAGGCTCAGATTATTTGAGTAATACATAGCCACAAAGGTGAAAATATATTTTTTTTATGATTAGATAACATATTTAGCTTCTTTTTTCAATGGGCAGTAATGTGCATCTAAAATGATGCTGATATTTTTTGGTATTTATCTACAGAAAGAATGCACGTTCTTCACTGGTGAGCAGGCAAAACATGAAAAAGCAACTTAAAAATTACACCTTCTCCTCTTTTTTGTGAGAAATCCCCAGTTTCATAAAAACATTCATAATAATAGTAATAATGATAATTAAAAAAAACAACAACAACTTTGAGCGAATACAGTTAGTGTGCAAAAAGTAATGTGACACACCTCAGCTGTGCAGACACAACGGCGTGAGGTTGCTCGGAGGGCGAAAAAACACAAGGTTACGAAGGAGCAGCATGAAGGAGGAAAGGAGAGAGAAAACGAGACGGGGTGGGAGAGAGACATTATAAGCACGGGGATGGGGAAGGATGGGGAAGGGTAGGTATTGTAGCAGGGGAGAGGAGGTGGGGGTGAGGAGCATTTGAGGATTCATCTCTTGCTGGATAATTCCCAGGAGGATCTCTCTCCAACACTTGAAAGCTGTGAAGTGTGCGGTTCTGCTCATACTCCTCCTGGTAATTGGAAGAGGAGGGTGGGAGCGAGGGAGGGAGCGAGGGAAAGGACAGTCAGGTATAGGAATGAGATATGGAGGTAAGAAAGAAAGGAGAGGAAAGGGTGGTTGAGGCAGGTTAAAATTTTGGAGATGGAGGTGAAGGGAAAAAAGGGGACGGGTGGAGAAGAGCCAACCGCAGGAGGAGGAGGAAGGGAAGAAGGAAAGGTACCTGATGATTGCCAGTCTTTTCAGTCTTTGGTATATATCTCTTTTATTTTTGCTCATTAGCTCACCCCTCTTTATTGTCTCACTCTCTCTTTCGCCATTCTCTCCCTCCTTCCCTCCCACCATTTGCCGGCAATGGCGTGTCTGTGGTTGAAGGCAGCTTCTGAAACATGGCCACAGGCGTTTAATCATTGATGGAGTTTTTTCCTCCACGCAGGCAGGCCAGCGGGCAGCTCCGACTCACTCACATGCATCAGGACCTGCTGATTCACTCTCAGGGGCCTCCTAGCGCACACACACACACAGACACACACAGATGCAGAAATACAAAGGCAAAGAAAGATCTGCACGTGCACACCCAACTATAGAGACACAGATGAAATACAGTTTGAATGTGTTTCATTTATGTGTGTGTCTGTGTGTGTGTGGGTGTGTATGCACATGTATGTCTGTCTAGTTTATCCCGCCAGGAATTGTGAGGTCCAGTCAGCAGCGGTGAGCCCAAATAAAAGCGGTGAAGATAAAAGCAATTTATTTGACCAGAACAAGAAGACAAAAGCATGTTTGCATTGGCTCCAGGCCTGCGAGCCGCATATGTCTCTGCAGCTTTATACATCCTCCTGCAGTAAACATCTGGCTGCACTGGTTTCTTTAGAAGTAAATACACTTAAATAGCTGCTGCATCCTCATCCAGGATCATTGCACTCTTGATCGACTGTGTCCTGTGCTTCATTTGTATGGAGCATCAAATCATCACACGGTTTGCACATGTGGCCCAGGATCCACGCTAGCATGTGGCAGCTTGAGTTAATTGGTCCAGCACTTTGGTGGACTGGAAAGTCTCTTTAAGTATGGTGCTAACACCCTCTGACTTTTCCTCCAGTCTTACCATAAGCTTGACATTTTTATTTACAGTGAATTCGTAACAGGGTGGCGCTGTGGTTAGCACTGTTGTGAATCACGAAGGTCCACCATCTGGTCGTGGCCTTTCTGTGTGGAGTTTGCATGTTCACCCCGTGTTTGCGTGGGTTCTCTCCAGGCAAACACATGCAGGTAGTGGGATTATTTAGTCATTTGAAATTACCCATGGATGTGAATGTGAGTAGGAATGGTTGTCTCTCTCTCTGTGTTAGTCCTACAACAGACTGGCAGCCTGTCCAGGGTGTACCCCGCCTCTCATTCTGTGGCAGCTGGGACAGGCTCCAGCCACCCTGAATT
Source organism: Tylochromis polylepis (assembly GCA_015107715.1). Classification (NCBI taxonomy): domain Eukaryota; kingdom Metazoa; phylum Chordata; class Actinopteri; order Cichliformes; family Cichlidae; genus Tylochromis; species Tylochromis polylepis. The sequence goes on from VVHJ01016510.1 coordinate 7,563, forward strand.
GGATAAGTGGAAGAAAATGAATGGATGGATGGATTTGAAACGTAGCAGGTCAATGACTTATTACTCTACGTCTGTGGATTGAAAACACTTGTACAAACATTTAGATGAGCTGAAGCAAGCCTCACCACTCTGCTGCTATTCTGAATACCTCCGGGAGTTATTTGGACAATTATTGTGAAGTACTATCTATTTGTTTTGGACATAAAAATTACATTTTAAGCATCTCCAGTCAATTCTGATCCACTAAAAAAGTTTGCCGTGTTTGTTTGAAAAAAGATTTTCCAAAGCTTTTGTTCCCAAGGAAGTTAGAATTTTACCACCATCTTTGCTCTTGCTGTGATGTTCATTATATGTATGTTATATGTATTATGTGCATATATGTGAATTTAGGATCCTTTAAATGGGATGTTTCTCCCTGATAATTTCTCTGAATGAAGTACCTTTGGTGATCAAGGATACTGCTAGCCTCAGCTGTACTTTATTTTATGCTAAGTGGCAGATATTAGCATGCAAGCATACAAAGCTAAGACAGGGATTTTGGCATGCCGGGGCTGTGTTCAGATTTATTTCCTATGTAACAACCAGCCAGCAGTTTACAGTAAGCAGCAAGTATAATGACATGGTGGGAATTTTATGATTGATAAATTATTAATAGCTACAAAAGCACTAAAATATTATGCCAACATGCTAGCACACAGACATTATAGGTTTCTGATTGTAATATTAAGCTAAGATTACTGTCCCCACCACTAGATTTGCTGTAATGTATTTGAAATTATAAGAACTGTATTTTCTAATATTTATTTAGTTTTGGATAAAATGTAATTTTACCACTATTTACCTGCAGCTTGGTCGATACTATAGTAAGAAAAAAAAGCAGAAGACTATATTGGTGATTATGAATTTTTTTTTTTGTTTAGTTTCATTAATTGGATCCACCAAAGTCCACACTGGCTGGCTGATGATTTTTAATTAAGGGGGAAAAATAGGGCAGGACATATCTGTCTAACCTTTGCCAGCACACCAGCCTGATGATGTGCAGGTAATTTTTTTTCTTCAATTAAACTATCATCATTTGAAAAAGCTGACACCAGCAGATCTCATTATGTCACCACTGGCAGAAGAGGTTATTGAGAAATATGAGGTTGCTGCCATCTATATTGAAATGCTAAGGGACTGGATAGCCACTGTTTTATATATACAGTAAATCTAGTGTCACTGCTATCTCTGTTGATAGTTGATAACCGAATATAGATGGTAGTATTCATGATTCTACAATATAGAGTTTGAAAGTGCAGAACCGGGCTCAGAGTTACGGTGCAGTACTGGACTGTTCTCACAATATAGAGCCTACTGCTTATGGTTTTGCTGTAGCAGGTACAGCGCATCATTTCTCTCCTCTCCCATGTGTCTGCCTTTATGTTTGCCTGTCTCTCATCTTGATCAGGAGTGGTTTTTTTGTTGTTTTTTTCCCTGTGGGATGAATGGTTTTCCACTTGAGCTTGTATGTGTGTGAGTGGATACCTGTATAATCCACTCTATTGTATATTCACCAGTGCTCCAGCCTGGTGACTCATTGTGAAGGACCCGTCCGCTGCATTACATCTTTGAGACGAAAGCACACATACAAATAGTCTGCAGTGGTTATGTGATTGCTTCCATTAAAGTGATTATGCAATCAACAGTAGTGAGACAGGCAGGAGACAGACAGACAGGCAGGAAGACCAACAGTCAAACAGACAGAGAGATAAGGGGTACATGTGGATCACACACACACACACACACACACACACACACACACACACACACACACACACACACAGTGATACTTACTGTATATACACAGCACTCAGGCAGGCAGGGGGAATTTCTCTTTTGTTAATAATTATTATGAAACGGCTTCACATGGAGCACTTGCCTCTCCGTGCTCAGCATGATGGCAGGTCTGCCCCGGCACCCCCCAACACACGCACAGACACGTGCACACATCCACAAGCACACGCACACATGCACAGGAACACACAGTCTCTCTCTTTCTGTCTCCAATTTCTCCCTCTGCTCTCCCTCCTCCTCCACTCCTGACAATATTTGCTAGACCCCAGGGGCTCCCAGCGGACGTTCCCTTCTGTTCAGTCCCACCCTCCCTGGGTGAGCCAGTGTTTGGAGAGTCCCAGGCTCCAGCGCAGGCCTGCATTGGTGCTTATTTTACCAAAGTAAATATATAATAATGAGTGGTGACCAGGACTAAGTTACATGTCTCCTTTCTTTTTCTTTGTTATCTCATTATTTTATCTCTAATCACTCGTATTCTGTAATACTCCATTGGCCATGCTTCCCAGCACACCTTGGTGATGGCTGCTTTGTTCATCTGATATGACTTTTATAGGTTTTCCCTCTTCAATCTGTCTCACTGTCGAGAGACTGATACAGCCTCTTCACCCCGAGGCAACATTTCATAACACTGACTTATGAATTTACACTCTTGCTCTTCATCCTCTTTTCCCCAGGAGTCCAGTTGGGAGAAGGTTTTTCTTACCCCCTTTTTCTTTTTCTTCTCTCAGCCAAGAAAGCAGCGGATGGCTCAGTCATTGCCAACGGCTACTGCGACTTTTGCCTCGGAGGCTCAAAGAAGACTGGCTGTCCTGAAGACCTTATTTCCTGTGCGGACTGTGGACGCTCAGGTAGGACACCGCTGAAGGGGATGATTGGCAGAATGGCTGTTGAGGCACACTTTTAAAACATTTAATTTCTTGGCTTAAGATTTCATGTTTACTACTTAATGTGGCCCTATTTTGCTAATTTCCAGATTTTTATTCTTGAACTTCGTAGCTTTGCACAATTCGCAGTTCAAAATAATCATTACTTGTTGTATACTGAACCTCGGTAACTGACAAAGTTCATTCATGGTTAAATACACTTCAACTCCCCTCCCTTTTAAGGCCACCAACTCTTTAAGCGAACTTTCTTCTGATTGGCTGCATCTCATAAAGAGACTTTTTAATCATGGGGGGGGTGGGGCTTCTGTGCTTCAAATGACCATATAAGCGATAACCCTGAGCAAAATGCATTGTAACAGTATATGACAGAAGGTAACAAAAAAAGCACAATAGGCCCATTTTAAGTAAACTAAAGTTTTGATTCCTTTCATTAATGCTTAAAATGGACCATACCAGTGTTTTTTGTTTTAGCATATGCAATACAAATGATGTACAGTAAAACTAGAGTCCTTAATAGCCATTTGATTCAGTGTTTCAAACTGCAAGTGATTATCTTTAATTACACATCTAAAAATCAATTTGCACAGACTTGAATACAGGTAAGGGAAAGTAACCACACTGAAACCTTAATGTAGTGATTGCCCGGACACTAAAGTGATCACAATACCAAAGAACACACCATTAATACAGCCAGGTATCATCACACCATGATTATCAGTGAGCTGATGGCTTTTTTTTTAAAGAGTTACTTGCAAAACTCAAAGAGGTATAGTTGTGGTCAGAAGTTTTCATATGCTCATCATGAGCATGAATGTCATGATTTCTTTGAACTGTGCTTTTTCCAGGGAATGCTCATACAGCACACATTTTAATAACTTTGATAAACAAGAGCTGGGTGCACAACTTGTGAATTGTTTCGGATTTTCTCTAATCCACACATGGTCAACAGTGTAGATAGAGGCTGAAATATATAAATACACCCACACTTATTAATGTAAAGCCCCTTTTCCATTAGTACCTACTCGGATTGACTCGGCACGGTTCGCCAAGGTTTTCAGGGTTTTCCATTAGGTTATAGCTCCTGGTACTTTTTTAGTACCTCCTCGGCTGGGGTTCCAAGCGATTTGAGCAGGTACTAAAATGTGACGTCATCAGACTCCATGCCACTGATTGGCTGGTCAGTAGCGTCACTTAATGAGTCATGACTCGTTCACGAAAATTAAAACCGCCATTTTTTAAAACCTGGCAATGAGGGAAATGGCTGCAAAAAACAACGCCGTGATCCCCGAGTCTGACGAAAAGCCACAGACTGAGCAGCAGGTATATCTTCGCCTTGACGTCCACTTTTGTTGTAGCGTTTGTGTTGCATATTAATTATGTTGCGGGATGCTCTGACACGTTGCTATGATGACAGCCATGCACGCTAGGTAGTATTGGATTGTAATGGAAAACCAGTTGATCCGAGTCAAGTCGTGGCGATCCGTGGCGAGTCGATCCGAGTAAGTACTAACAGCCCCAGAGCATGATGGTACCACTACCATGCCCAACAACTGGTATAGTGTTGTTAGGTTTTGGAGTATCTTGCTTGGTCCATTTTAAGTCCATGGTGATGTAAAACTTGTTTCACTGTGGACCATGACACTGGTGTTCCAGCAGTTTCTTGTTCATGCGTTAGGTTTGAGGCTTGGTGGTTCATAGGTTGTTGCTGAACATCGTAATCAATTTCCTCTCATCTGATGGTGACAGTTTGAGTCTTCTTCCAGAATTTTGCAGAGTGATGACACATCCAAATAACTTGTACTTGCTTACAGTTGTTTGAACCGATGATCCTGGAGCCTTCAGTTGTTTAGAAATAGCTCCAAGAGACCTTTCCAACCTGTGTAAATCGACAGTTTTCCTTCTTAAATCTTCAATGAGTTCCTTGGACTTTCCTTTTGTTCTGAGTATTGAGTATCTGAGTATTCACAGTGAGTGCTGTCAGACAAGTTCTTTTTATGCTGGTGAAGAGAAACTACCAGTTGTAGACAATCATGATGACTAACGAGTTAATAAGTTAATGGACTTTGTCAAGTTAAAAGAGCGTAGAACCTTTAGTACCACTTATTAAAAGATTTAATTGAGTGTATGTATAATTTTGACCCTGTGTGGATTAGAGACAATCCCAAATAAATTCAAACTTGTGCACCCAACTCTTTTTTTAAGTCATCAGAGATGTTTGCTGTACAATCATTCCACCCTGGAAAACAAACACTTCAAAGAAACCATTAAAAGCCCAAAATGACCATCACATTCATGCTTCTGACCACAAGTTTAGCTGTGAAAAGGGCACATTACCTCTTATAATAATGGTAAACAATGACGCAATGAGTAAACAACAGCATCACTAGCCAACACTAACTGTGGTTAAATAATAGCAGATTATTGCTTTTCTCTTTGATGTAATATCTCATGATTATAAGTCACTGGAAGTTGAACACTGTATGAAAATTGATGGAAAAAAGTGGCTCTTTGGAAATCAGAAAATACACTAAAAGCGAACAACTTAAATAACATGATGTGCTTTGGGAAATGGTGGCTGTAATGTAAATTGTTCTCAGACAGTTTCTCATTCCTAATCACATTTTTATCCCTACTTACAAATCAAGGCTAACTGCATTCATGCAATTCAAATGTATTCATTAAAACAACAAAACCTAATAATGATAGACTTTTTTAAGAAACTGATTCTTCATGGGTTATAATGAACAACAAATATGGTTGGTAAAAGGTTTTTACTGACATCCATAACCAGAAATAGAGGAAACCTTTGTATAAAGGAGTGGAAATTACAAGTCGATGTGCATTATGAGAGACAATGTTGTATATAACTGAAGCTCTTATTATACAAATTTCATGTGGTCATTTCTGCTGATCACAACACTCTGCTCTGCGGTTCATGCAGATATTTTGCTGGCACTGAAGTATGAATGGAACCAATGAAATGTCATCTCAATGTGACCTTCTTGTCTGGCAAGAAAACACAAAAGTGTTTAGAATATTATGTTCTGCCTTCAACACTAACTTTTTGTACATCGTCCAAGTGTGATAATATAATGATTGTCTGTTTCCGCTTTCCTTTGATACAAAGAATCTGATTTTATGAGAGAATGACCCCCCTCCTAGCATGTATTTTGACTGTGAATAGCAAGGAGCATTTATTTTAGTGGAGAGAGTAGAGACCATATTTGTTTTAATGTGCTTGTATTTGTGGGTTTTTTATTATAAGGTTCATTTTGTTTTGGTGTAAGATGTGTTTGTACATTCTGGTTATCTGTATAAAAGCAGATGGTGCAGTGGTGCAGAATGTGTGCTTATAATTTGACTGCATGTACTACATTTTTTTTTTCTCACATTTATGTTTGAAAAATAAAAAAGAGAGAAAAAAAGGGTTTATGTGATTTGTAGTGAATGGGCTAGTGCATACAAGACACTGGTATGGTCCTTCATAACTGGAAGGTCAGAAAGTGCGGATGACATAACATTTCTGTTGTCATAATTGTGTAACAGAAGATATCAGGAAAAATACAAATACCTGCAGAAAATTAGAGATAGTTTGTTTTCCAAATGACTATGGACTGCTGTTTAGGATGACTGTTATTACTTTGCTGTCATTTTATTTAACTAGGGCAGCGGGTTCTATATAAATGCTGAATGTAGCCACTGAGAATAGCCTGATAATCACATGAGAGAGAGCTGATCATCTAAGGCTAGCTGGCAATCTTGGTTAGCAAGGTGCATCCATAACTCACCATGACGTTGTTAGTTGTGGCTAGTGAAAAACGGGCTTAAACTAAATTGTGCTTCCTAAAAAACTGCATTTATATATGTCTTTTAGGACAAACACACTTGGAACAAGCAAGGAGTCTAACTGAAAACCTGAGGGTTTATCAACTAGTTTACTCTAAACAGGCACAAAATTTGCAATATGGTGTTGTACTGATGAAGACTTGAAATTAGTGGCTGAGAAGATCAAGTGGTAAAAAATCAACTGAGAAGTGGGCTCATTTTCTCATAGACATCTATGGAGTTGACCTTCTTCTTGGTGACAGTTGGAAAGAATGCCGGTTTAAGGTGCTTCTGGCTTCATTTTTCAGACCCAAAAGCTCTGCCCATCTTTTATATACAGTCTATGTCTAAGACCAAGTTAAAGCAACTACATGGATCTTTTGACATGTCAATAATTGTGGTTATTATCAAGACTATATTTTACATTCTTCATAAAAATGCAGGGGAGAGCGGCAACCAAGCAAGTATTCAGTCGCTTGCAAAATACCTGCTAAGTTCTCCTCAAACAGATCACCCGAATGAAGCAAATGAATTTACAGTTAGAAGAAACAGCTGGATGACTGTGCTCAAAATACAGAGAGAAATAGTGAACGCGTGTCTGTGTGCCTGTGCGCGCGGGTGTGTGTGTGTGTGTGTGTGTGTCCGTGTGTTTGTGTGTGTGCACCCAGGCCACCCGTCCTGTCTGCAGTTCACAGTGAACATGACAGCTGCGGTGAGGACTTATCGCTGGCAGTGCATCGAGTGCAAGTCCTGCAGCCTGTGTGGCACCTCTGAGAACGAC
>VVHJ01016511.1:7277-21974 GCA_015107715.1 Tylochromis polylepis
GTGTGTTACTCACGGGAATCCAGGGATTCGCTGCATCAAGATGTTCACCTGTGCTCTTTTGTGAGCGCGTACAATCACTCCAGTGGTCTGTGAGAAAAAAATATATATATACACACATCAAATATATTAAAACAAACCCACATACCCCCACGCCCCAGCACACACACACACACACACACACACACACACACACACACACACAAGAAAACACAGCTGATACACTTATGAACTCCACCACTAGGTGGCGTAGCAGCACATCTTAATGTTTGTTGGGCTCTCTTTTAACCTGGTTCAATATATGATGTTGCTGCTACATGACCCGAAGCATTGTGGGCCAACAAAACACAAGTTATGCCTTACAAACTATAACTGGAAGCTAAGAACATAAGGCTGATGACCTTAAGCCTGAAGACTTACCGGGTTTAGGTCTAGAAAAGTCTGGTGATGTGTCCTTTCAGGTGACATTCCTTTAATGGCAGCCACATATTTGTCATCTGCCAGGTAGAAATGAGGAAAGGAGGCAACCACTGGTGCACCTGAGAGAAGAAATGAAAAACGTTTAATGAGACTCGAGCTCCCGCACGCCTCTGCTGCAAGGCCTTCATTTCACACTAAACTGACCCAATCCCTAATTACTCACTTATTAATCAATGACTATTATAATGTCAATGTATATATTATCATATAAAAATATTAAGATGGTGTCCATAGTATCTTATGCTGTGCAATTTGTAATGCAAAATAATGTTTTTTTATAGCGTGCACTTCTCATTATTTACAATGCAGTCGTAAAAAAGAAAACACCCTCTTTCAGTTCTAAGGTTATGAGTATCAGGAAATAATAAAAAAAAGTCATCTGGTCCTTAGCTGGTCTTAAAACGAGGTTAATAGAATGATAAGCCAAAATGCATGAGCAGTGTGTGAAAAACTAAGTACAACCTTACTGCTACTATTGGAATCAAGAGGATAAGCAGCAGTCAGGTGCTTATAATTAAATGCGCTTGATTAACTGATCATTAGCACTTGTCTAAATGTAGATGTTTTGGCAGTTTGCTAGTTTTTGGGAAATTCGAGTGCGCAAGACATCAGCGATGATCTTAGAGAAGCTACTGTTGTTGTCCATCAATGTAGGAAGGGTTATAAAGCCACTTCCAAAACATTCCAGTAAGTCCGTCATTCTACAGTGAGAAAAATGACTGAAAAGGAGAAAGCCTCTTCTCTTCAAAAGAATATGTGGCTCCCATCTGCATGCCAAGATATCCTAGGGCAAGATTTTGAACCCTGAATTGAGTGTGACTGTGTCTCAGTGCTAGATAGATATAAATGTGTGTGAATGGGGGAATGAGGGTTGTAGTGTAAAGCACTTTGAGTGCTCAAGCAGAGTAGAAAAGTCACGTGCTGTTGTTCAGATCATGTTTTATGTCTTCCTATGTAAAACCTTAGAACTTCTTTTTCACACGACTATAGCAAATCTACACATGTTAAGCAAAGCACCACAAAGATGACATAACAACTATCACCATTAAAGCGGCAGCACAGAAAACATTTGAATGCCACATTTCCTTAACCCTCTGGGGTCCAGGGTACAATTGGCCGTTTTTGACTACTTTTGATTTTACCTCTATATTTCACATTTAAAAACTTTTTACCTCGCCTTGTTTGGTATCATTCTTTTCAGCACAACCTCACATGTCTGAATTTACAGTTATTTTTTCATTTTGATATACTGTATTTAAAAAAAACAAAAACATTTCAAACTATTTACAGAACAATCAGGTGTTCTGCATCAAATAAGAAGGCCCACAAATTATTTGTGCCACTCCAAAAATAATTCCTGTCCACTGTGAGACAGAGGAGCACATCACAGCCTGATACCTGCAGGCCTGACAACATGAGGTGTATCACTCCTCCTGTTTTCCACAGCGTTTACACTGCAATCTGCCTTTGGTGGCTTTTTTGCAGCAACTGTGACATTCACTAGTAGAACTGACACACAAAACAAAGCAATGACTACACTACACACTCCAAACACAAATCTCTCACGTCTCAAAACTCGCTCTCTCTCTCGCCGCGTCACTCCTAAAACTTCCCCCTCTTCCTAAACAACCAAATGCCACACGTTGCCATATAGTTTTTTGATTGGTTGACATGGTACACTTTAACACCAATAGGCAAAGGGTGTTTTCTCTTTTCTAGGAAGCGGAGAGTGCTTGCTAGCGCTGTCCTTAGAAAACGCTGTTTTTACAATTTCTTCCGGCAGTAAATACCACGGTTTTATTCAGAAAAAAACATCACGTGTATTTTTTACCATAACTCTGGTTTTACATGACCCATCAACACATTTTAAAAACTAGTATATAGATTGAAGTCCGCACTTTCAACACGAGTTGAAATGGAGACTCTGGGTCGCTGCATCTTGTTGGTGTATCATCTTAAATTGGTCATGCGATTTGGACGCGCCGGCGACCCCAGAGGGTTAATGTTTGAAGTCTGATCTAATCGGGACATGACACAATAACAAAACAGTTCAAAAGGTGAATAAGGTGGTGAGATACGATCTGACATGTTAACTTGGGGTCCAAAAAAAACAAACAATAATTCCTCACAAATGGACAACCCCTGTTGTGTGAGCAATTAAAGGCGGCAACTGATATCCAGATAAAAAGAAATCTTGTTACTCTGAGTTCCTTCCTCATATTGTCAACGGAGGACTTCACGTTCCTACAACAAACTCGCAATCATAAAGCCGTGTTAGACATTTTTGGTGGGTGGCCCAAGCAAACAAAAATGGTCCAAGGTGGAAGAACCATGTGTCCCTGCAACAGTAGCGACAAAGTCAGACAGTTATGAGAGGAGGGAGGGGGGGTAGTTAGAGGTGCTGATAAAGTGGGGCAGAGGTGACAGTTTTCCTGCTCTCCTGTTTAGCAACAGACGTTTGACAAAAACATTGGACACACGCAGTCACCTGAGATGCTGTTCACATGACAGCCGACAAGGTCACCATGGGTGTGCTAACACACACATTTGCTGGTATACTTATGGGGGCCTTTATACACGTGTTCGTTCTTTAACTCTGGGCCATAAACATACGCTCAAACTCATTTCTCTTTATGGCTAAACGACATTTATAAGCTCAAAAATACTTAGCCATTTAACTTTAAAGTGAACCGCAGTCATTCCATTTGTTTTAGTGCACAATGAAAATCTTTTTGAGAGCGCCAATCTGTGACGTCTGTTTTAATCTTTGCCACAGTTACATTATTCTGTAGCAAAGCACAGAGTTTTTAAAATGTATCGCTTCACAACAATAAAACCTTGATGTGAGAAAAAACAGGGCTCAATGTTCACTTGCTGGAATAATTCTGTGAAACTAGTTAGAAATGGCTGCATACTGTGACAGAAAGGTGCAGCACAGGCCATCAAATGCATTGACCATGTAAAACATTTCATATTTTTTTTCCTTTAAATATGTAAAAGAAATGTTAAAACCACAAGTACTGTGATTTTATAGGAAGTTATGGAGAGATGAGGCACAACTGAGCTATGAACACAGGCACTGAGGTATTGCCCGGTCATATTCAAGGGCAGAATCAGGTGACAGGGCTTACCGCCCACTCTGCTACTGGGTCAGTCAGTCAGATGACACCCGAGGTGTGGGGAGAGCTGTGTCACATGGGTATTTTAAGAGGTGTTAGCATTACAAACAAAAGAAGGACTTTACTGATATCAGTGTAGTAACCATTAGTATTTAATGGCTACTACACTGGACATCAAGTTTGGGCAGAAAACAAGTCAGAGTCTAAGCAAAGGTTTTGTGCTGTTATTAAAGAAATTGGAGAAAAGTTTCAAAGAGAAATGTGCTGCACCGACTACCTTTCCGACAGGGGCTGACTTTAAGGACCCCAGTTCCCAGGCACTCCTTTGGGGTGACGCAGAAACCCTCATTGTTCGGGTACTCCTCTTTGCTGGCCAGGACAGAGGGTGGCGGCGTGAAGCGGTACGCTGGGATCCCTTTCACCTCGACGTCTTTCTCAAACTCCATGTAGATGGTCCTTGAGAATAAAGCAAACAGTCACATTACACAAAAACAATTAACGAACAACTTCACTCAGAGTACAGCATTTCATAGTGACACGTGACTGCAACTTTGCTGAAAATTCTCAGCATGATCAAGTGTGAATGCTGAATACTTCAAACTAATCTTTGTAAGGACTGCAGCTTTGGTGAGGAACTTCATAACAGGTGATGTGATCATGAGAAATATATGTCCTGTTATTTATGAGCACTGTTTTTAAGACAGACTGTTTGAACTTAGTTTAAAAAAAATTGCAGACTGACTTTGACTTTTAGCAGAGAGACAAAGACGGGAAGAAGCCAGATGACTAACATCGATTTCAACAATATACTGAAATCCTGCTGGGGCTGCTTCATCATTAAATCTTGACTTGTAAAGGGAGGAAAGAGGACAAATGATATATTGTGGTGTTAACCTTCTTTTAGTACTGGGAGCAGAGACATTGCAAAATCTTTAATTGTGTGTGTGTTTTTTTTCCCAGCTTCCAAGTGAACTGTGAGCAGTTCATCCTTGCCCTGCCTATCTGCAGCTTTGTCCTGTTGAGGGAATCCCAACCAGTCTCAGTGAGAACAAAGCACCCTATACAGTGTCTTCCAGCTGGTTGGGAGGGCGCAGCCCACCAATCACGCAACAATACTGTGCAGACCTTTCCCTTGACCTCCCTGGGAGAAGCCAAGGGAAAAGCCTGGGCCTTATACTGCTGTGAATGAGAACTGTTATGCTGTGAATTCATTTTAGATACGCAAAGCAAACACTGTTCTTCTGGACTAAATTCCTAAATATATTGGAGAAGTATTTCAAACAGCTCACCAGATAATGTGAAAACACCTAATTTTGATGTTGTATCTCTTTTGCTACAGTCATCTCTAACTGTAAATTTGCATGTTTGAACACTACTCAGATAAATTAAAGGAAGATTCCAGGAGACAGGCTGTTACTGTAGGAGAGCTTGATAGGGTAGAAGGTCCTTAACCCATCAGCAGGACCAATATCCTTTCCTTTGTGCAAAGAGGAACAGGTTAAGCACTGCCAGAGCTACAAAATGACCTACAGCGGACCACTGGTGTGAATGTCTCTGCCCAAACAATCAGAAACAGACTTCATGAGGGCAGTCTAAGGGCCTGAAATCCTCTAGTGGGCCTTGCGTTCACTGCCCAGCACTGTGGAGCCAGATTGGCATTTGCCATAGCATACCAGAATTGAAAGGTCTACCACAGGAGCCCTCTGCTTTTCACAGATCAGAGCAGGTTCACCCTGAGCACATGTGACAGACATGAAAGGTTGTGGAGGAGCCTGTAGCCTGTAAAATCATTCAGCACGACCAGTTTGGTGGTGGGTTAGTGATAGTCTGGGGAGGCATATCCACGGAGGGACATACAGACCTCTACTGACTAAGCAACAGCACCTGGACTGCCATTAGGTGTCAGGATGAATCCTTGGACCCACCACACTGGTGCAGTGGTTCCTGGGTTCTTCCTTGTGAAAGACAATGTCTGACCTCATGTGCAGAGACTACGGAGGCAGATGAAATTGATACCACTGACTGGACCCCATGCTCACCTGATCTAAATCCAATAGGACACTTCTGTGACATTATGTTTCCATCCTATGCACCTCAGATTGCACAGGAGGTCAGTGACACCCAGGTTCGGATCTGGGAGGACATCCCCCGAGACACCATCTGTCATCTCATTAGGAGCATGCCCCGATGTTGTCAGGCATGCACACAAGCATGTGGTGGCCGTACAAACTACTAAGTACCATTTTGAGTTGCTGCGAAGTTGCTGTGTATCATTTTTTCGCTTTCATTTTTAGGGTGTCTTTAAATTCAGCCCTCTGTAGGCTGAATATATTGCAATACAAGCAATATATTTCATATATTGCTTGTATGCAACTTAAAAGTAAGTAACAAAATGTATTTGCAATGGAATTTAGTTTTGAGTTACCAGTAAATACAGAATGAAGGCTTTGAAAAAGTGCCGCAGGGCTGGTTAAATTAAAATGATATAAGAGAGTCTACTATTTCTGTCATTTAATATTTGTGTATTTTTCACTTTCTTTTTTCAAAAGTTTTTTTAATGACATAAAACCATCTAATGAAGTCAGGAAAGATGACCAAGAGCAAAAGGATGGTCAAGCTGGTATTCAAACAACGACACATGTTACCAATTCATTTTTTTGTAGCTCAGCTGTCAGTTTCTGGACCGAGAGGCCACCACCAGTTCAGCTCACAGATGGGAATTCTGCTGCTACGCATCAGTCCCAGATGTTCTCTTTTAACTAAACGTGTTTTAAACACAAAGTGATGTTAAACGAGTGACTTGTACACAGGGCTGAGGCTCTGTGTGAAAGGTTGTCATGTATGACTTCATGGAGAACTTCCACTTCAAATTATTGTAATAAATACAATAAAGGGGGAGGGAGTATTCCCTTTAGTCCCAGTAACACGGACGCTATGATGACACAACCAGGCCAAGAACAAGTAGGTGAAAGTGCTTTGTAAATATTTGGTGCAGGGGTTTTTGACACACGTCCAATCAGAGTCAAAGGTGCAACCGTTCCACTCCAACAGATTCTTTCCATGCTCAACAACATGAGGAAGACATCCAAAACAGCTTGTGCTCTCTAAAGGACAAACTCTTCTTATGAACACTAGAGAAGCAACACATCTGTTTTTGCAACAAACAAGGTTTGGGACTCATTTCAATTCTCAGCAGTCATCAAACTTTCTCTAAAGACATCTTCAAAATCCCAGAGGATCCTTAATAAATTTCCCCAAAAGCATTAGTTGAGAACATTTCTGACAAACACTTCCAAAGAGGAAATTCTTGTGCTATGCTTAGCACAAAGTATCACTTACCATCATTCATGAACCATTAAAAGCATTTTCTCTCTCTCTCTCTCTTTTTTCACTCTTATTCCCACAATTGTCCTTCCATTCCCTCTCTCACCATCTCCCTGATGTTCTGGATGGAAACTCTCCTAATAAGGAAGCCTTTTCATTGTGTTTTCTGGAAAATGCCACTTAAGTGTTTCAAACAGTCCTCATGCTTTAAGCAGAAAAAGTCAACAGTAAAGAGAGGTCACCTACTGAACTGTTTGTAAGTGATCAGGATGTTATAATAACACACCATGTGATCCACAGGCTGTGACCATTATTCCCATACTAGATGTGAAAGCCTCCACCCCGGTCTGCTTGTCATGTACCAGGAATAGAACATGCAATCCCCACAGAAAATGTTCTAAATGGAACACTAAGTACAAACTGATAGGGAGACACAGGTCCCCACAGCAGCCACATTACATGTGTTTGACTGAAAAACTCTCTCATTTAAATAACACTTTATTTTTAATAACATGACTAATAAAATTAAGGCCAAGGCTGATGTCCTTTTTTTACATTTTCACTATACGGTAGTACAGAAAAGATAAAAATTGGTGCACAAAACTTCACCACAGTGGATAAAATAAAATGTCTGATAGAATAAATTCCTAGGGAAGGATCTGAACCCTCCCTCCACACAAAACCTAAGATGTGGTTTGCATACCGCAAAAGGGCTGGAAGGCCCCGTGGTGTTGAACTGTACCTGCACAGGTCTGGAGTAAAGATGTAAATGCGCTCATTCTTGTCAAGCAGGGGGTGAAAAGCACTTCCATCTGATCCAACAATGCTGTTGCTATAGTTAGATCTCCAGAAAGTCAACTCCCTGCAAAACAACGAAAAAAGGCTTTTGGAACGTGCAAGCTTGTACTTAAAATAAAAAAATAAAATAAATAAATAAAAAAAATCTTGTTTTCGAAATACTCACATCCAGTGAAAACAAATTTATCATTTTCATCTTAATAACCGTAAATTACAATGGTACGTTTTGATGATCAAATGTGTTTTTATCTGAAAGTCACAGTTAAAAAAACAGTTTCCCAGGAGCACAAGGGTAATTAGAGACTCCAGGGGAACTGAGACAATAAAATTGGATAAGAAGGTTCAGTAAAGGCCATTTTTAAGGCATCAGGATATCCTGCTCTGTGCTCTGTGTTAAGGGCAAAGACCAGGATGAAGACACAAACGGACTGGAAAAACACAGGCAGACAGTATCTCTATTACTGGCAAAAAAAAAGGGAAAAAAAAGGATTTCACAGGCTTGTTAATACAAAGGTTACCCAATAAAATTTCATCAACTCGATGAAGACAGAGAGGGAGAGTGTGTTTGCGTGAGACTGCATCAGTGCTACCTCTGGCCTTTCCATGTTTCGATCCGACCATAATCCATGTAGTTCTGCTCTCCAGTGTGGTAGATAAATTCCCCGTCGTTGCTTCCATTTTTCTAAACCAAACAAACATTCAAAATGTGTTTTTCAAATGTTATTTCTGGAGAAACAAAAACCCTTCAAGACTTCACGGTGGATCTGCTCTGACAACTTATTAACAGATCTTTCTTTTCATAGCTGCTTTATATTACTTGTTAAGAGCTGTAACATGCCTTGTACATGAGTCCAAACACCGTTTCCACATCAGGATTGCTGGCAGCAACGCGAACCAGCAGACGGTCTTCGTAGCCCCAAAGCAGTTCATCCACAGTGCGTGTAGTGAACAGACCACTCCCAATAGAATTCATCCAGATTGAAACCATGGAGGCCTTCCAGAAACTACCTTTCACATTGTTCATGACAGCCTGGACACAGGAATGGCAGCAGTTGTGAGAAAAAAAATAGCACTAATAACACGGGATAAGGTAGTGGACAACGAGATGGAAATGAGGAAACAATAAACAATGTTCAGTAACAATGAGAACATACAGTCCTCTTTAACCCACTTGGATTTCCACTTTCCTCTACTTTCAGTTCATGACTCACCCAGGCAGGGATGTTGACAGTGGTGATGTTATCCACAGCTGGATCACCCACAGATTTCTCCCTCAGGAACACAAAACTTTTGGTGTTGTATGCAGAGACCATTTTGCCATTTTCCACCATGCTCACGTTGTCCTTGTACCTGTACTCCCTGTGCAAATGCAAGAAAAGAATGTCATTTAAAAGCTCCAAATGCAGACCACATAAACGTAGCACTGCATTTGTATTTTAGCACAACGTTGCAACCATTCATCCATCCGTACGTCCATTCTCTTCCACTTATCCTTATCAGGGTCACAGGGGGTTGCTGGAGCCTATTGTGGCTATCATAGGACAAGAAGTGGGGTACACCCTGGGCAGATTGCCAATGTGACGCAGGGCTAACACTCACATTCACACCTATGGGCAATTTAGAATCCCCAGTTAACCTAACCACATTAAATGTATGTCTTTGGACAGTGGGAAGAAGCCGGAGTACCCAGAGAGAACCCACAAAGACAAAAGGAACACATGCAAACTCCACACAGAAAGGCCCCAGCCAGTTTGTGGAGTCAGAACCTTCTTGCTGTGAAGCAACAGTGCAACCATTCATCAACCCAAAACTGTTAAAATGACTTTCTAGGAGTAGATTATCTTGACGTGCAATGTGGCTGTTGCAACGTTTCTGGTGCTTTAGCAATCATCATCATTTAGGGTTTCAGTGAGTGCAGGGTGTTGATGACAAGTGATTCAAAATAAGTAACCACACTTGTCCTGAGGACAAGACAAGAAGAAATTAATAGATCACAAAAGAGGAAGCAGAAAAGCAGAAGGCCACATGCTGACACAATTTGGGGGTTTTGACCTGTGGCTATGGTGCAGACTAGAAGACCTAAGCAAAAATTCAGCAATGTACAGTATATAGCAACACAGTAGTAGTATTGTACATACTTAATATATTTTATACTATAAATTGCCAAATTTTACAGCATTAATAAAGCATGTTTATAGTCTTGTACCAAAACCAGGTTTGGGGTCTGTGTATAGTCTCCTCCTTCATGATAACTGAGCATAGACAATGTAAAACATGGATATAGCTCCCAGGCCAAAAAAATGAAGTATATATAGAAATATGTATAGAAGTGCCTAAAAACCTGCATTCTATCCGAAGCCCACCAGATGGCGATAGCTGTAATTGCAAACATACTCAGAGATGAGACGAACCTCTATAAACACGTTCCTGGTAAGGTTATGAACTTACACACTCATTTTGGATAATATTGAATACAAAATTACATCTTTTTTTGTAAATCTTGGTCATAGCATGTTTCAAAATATATGATTTTCTGTGGTATGAAACTGCATGCTTATGGGCTAACGAGAAATAATTAGTGTGCCTATTCACAGTCAGACCCTTAATTGTCACATCAGGTTTGCCGACTATACTCCTAACACAGGTAACTGGAGCCATCTAGTATCTATTAGGCTTCACCTAAGCTAATTGGACTTCTTCATATTTGGCCCACATGATACGCGTAGTGCTTGGTAAATACTGTCTAAGAAGTTTATCGTTTAGTTTTGATAAGTGAAATTTTTGTATTTTATCAGTCTAATACTTAGCATTGATTAGCTGACATGTCTGTCTGCCAGTTTATGAATCCAACTTGCTAATGAGGTTGCTAGCATTAACTGATACCTTAGCACTCCAGCCTTTCATCCAAATATGGCAACACCTGGCTCCAAAAAAAAAAAAAAAAATACAGTGGTAGTCAGAATGCTAACATTGAGGCTTGAAAACATTGAGTCAGAAAGGAATTTGTCATGTCACTGTGGCTACATCCATCCTTTATTTACAGTCTCTACCCAAAACACATTTTCCAGATTGTGTGGTTTCAGTGATTTCTTAAAAGACTTCTTTTTTTGCTTTTACATTCACCATAAACATCTGTTTGCTGACATTCGTGTCAACAAGAAGAGAAGTTCTGTTCCTGCTTCTTACCTGTATGTGTAGGGTCCAATCTGTTTAACTTCTGGCTTTGCCCCTGCAAGAAACTCTTTTGGATTGGTCACATTGAAGAAGAAATACTGCATGTAGACAGGAGGGGGAGGTTTCTTCCATGAGTCAAACACGCGGCTGCCCTCTACCAACACGATCTCCTGTTGAGACATAAGGAACATTTTTTAGCTGAAAACTCATATGTAATTCAAATGCACAAATATGGTTGTGAAAAGCAAATATTATGGGAGTAATTAATACATAACCTCTGACTGCACATTTTCCATACTACATTAAAACATTTTTCTATTTAATATGAAGTTTGACATAATTTTTTTTATGTGGTTTTCAGGTGATTTCCCATACGAAGTGGAAACTTTTGCAACAGCCAACACATTTTGAACATGAAACTTCCACAATGTGCTCCTAGTTAAAACAAATAGTAACAACAAATCATCCGTAGGGGGTCGTGGAGGGGAGATGCTGTCTGAGCGGCACAGACAAGAACACTGACTGCACACATGAATGGTGTGAGGGGAGACCCTTCTACTGCTCCAATTGTTAGCAGTTGCCAGTGGCAACGGGCAGTTGGGGGAGAGCCGCTAACAGATCATGTGATGCAGAAAGCTGGATGCACACTGTTTGTGCAGAACTCCAGCCTTAATGAACTGAGCCACATTCCTTAGTACTGAGCCCTTATGAGGCCCTGGAGGTGGAACGCAGGCAACTATCCTGCTTCATTCACACAGCAAACGTCATTGCCTGCGGACAACGATGCTTTGGCTGGTAGCAGGAACATTTTGAGATACTGGCAAAGAAAGAGGCAAAAATTGAAGGCTGCGAGAGGATTAGCACTTCTTTTAAGAGCACATTAAGAGAATATCTCACCCTGGCCTAATTGTGTCAGATTTATGTTAAAGTTAATAGCTGGAGAAATAAGTCCAGAATTGCTCAATTCTTTAGGGGAGTACTCACCCCCTCTTCCTCCTCCCCCCTCCTCCTCTGGGGTCCCCTCTACTTGTTCAGAGACAAAAGTTTAGCTGAGTGGACAAGCACAATAAAGCTGTCACCTTAGATTGAGGAAGGGAGAGCGTGGTCTTTCTG
This sequence comes from Tylochromis polylepis, assembly GCA_015107715.1. NCBI lineage: Eukaryota > Metazoa > Chordata > Actinopteri > Cichliformes > Cichlidae > Tylochromis > Tylochromis polylepis. The sequence goes on from VVHJ01016511.1 coordinate 19,283, forward strand.
TGTTCTTATCTCATGCTTTGAACAATTAATAGGGTAAACCTCCCAGCATGGCACATAAAATACATGGAAAACAGGAACAGAAAAAAATCCCTCTTATCTCAGTATCTACCACTGCTTTCCTTACACCACTCCCCATATGAAAACACATGCAGCAGGTGAATACACAAATACACTTAAAGCTAGTACTTTGATGTGCAGACATTCACATACATAGATTTGAACAACACTGGGCACAGCAAGAGGCCACGGTATTCATTAAGTCCTCCAGTCATGGTGCACAGGCTTTGTAGGCTCTAAATGGGTTTGCCTCAGTAGTGGTCAAAAAATTCAACAAAGCCAACCAAAGAACTGTAGACCAGCCCTGATATTATTGAAACCATCGAGACTATATCAAGGTCCAATTAGTTTTCTATTGTCCATAAAACCCACTTACAACCAAACTGCAGAAGTGGCTGGCAGAATTATGGTTTGGCCCAAACACAACCAAAGAATGGAAGTTTAATTTTGTGACGATCCTGCAACTGGAATCTTACTATAATGATTTCAGTATATATATATGCATATATTTATATATACACCTATATATTTTCTCCTGAATGGGAGGGCCAATCTGAGCAAAACTTTGCACAAACATCATCACACATGCAGCAATTACTAACGTCCATACGTTTAAAAAAAAAAGAAAGACTTATCCCAATTCTTTTCATTTTCGTATATATCATCTTCAGTTCATCATCCCACTGCAAATTCAATATTACATTCGCCGTTTACATTTGTTCAACGTGTCACGTTCACTGTACATCGCCCGTACGTAGCTTTACGGTCACAAAAATTTGTATCCGTGACAGAATTTTGTTTGAGTCAACACTAAATACGAAACAAAGAATTAGAAATTAAGTGCATATCACAGACATAAAGCTTAACAGGTGACAATTCATTCCACTAAAGCTGAAGATGGTTTTGATGACCATCAGGACTGCGTGAACCCCTACGACATGCACCCCTAAATTTTATGTAAAACTTGTTTTTTTTCTGTATTTATGGCATGTTTTTGCTAGTTACACTAATTAAAATTAATAGCCATGCTTGTAGAATAGATGTGTAAGGAACCATCATGGTGGTGCAGAATTAAATATTTATATTTAAATTCTTAAGTGGAAGATTTTCCCCTCACACTGCAAGGAGGTTCACATTTATGAGTATGACTAACAAGTTGGCCACAACATTTCCTTTAGTTAATATATAAATAAGCTTATTTTACTTGCAAGTTGTGCACCTTTTCTGGCTTTATTAAGCATGTTAACATTTTCAAAATAAAAACAATAAATAAAAGTAATCCAGTCAAAGTCCAGAGAGGGGACACTAGTCAAAAGCAGGAGTGAAGTCTGTGTGATAATGGTGAAATTTCTTTTCAGGAATAAGTCATTTTTCATTATCACTTCATCAGCGGGTCACTGAAACTGACCCTGGTGGACTCACACGTGAGCTGAGAGGCTGCCAGCCGAGCCAGTTTCCTAATAAATCTTGCAACCTGAAAAAGGCTTAGCACACAAAGAGAGTCTACTGCTGGGAGGGTATCCATGGGAAGAGATCCTTCATGCTGGTGCAATGTGGAAAAGACAGTTACTTGATACAGCTGAAATATATCATATTGCCAAACTAGCAGATAACTGAGTATGTCTCCATGTGAGTTAAATGCTTGTGTGTCACTCCCACAGATACGTTCTTTCCAGTTTCCACTTAAAAATTAAACTTGATACCTTCTCCAGCCATTTTTTAATAAACATCTGTCTGCTTGCTTGAACAAGTGAAGAAGAATTCTTTTATGAAACATGGTGTAGTTTGCAAAACTTTCATTTCTTGTTTTAACAGGACTTCATATGATTTAATGTGACCACAGCCACAACAATGATCATACATACCAACCCCTGGGTAAATTCCAGAGTGTTCATTTGAGAAAATGCAAACATTTTCATTTTAAGTTTGAACACTTACATATGAAAATGAAACACATTTTTCAAAAGGCTGAAGTCATCAAAATTCCTGCTTCAACCTCTACACATATTTCATCTTAGGAAACCATAGTTGATTTGGACATCTTCTTTATGCAAGACAAAAAGACATTTTTTCAACAACTATTTACAGATAGATTACTTCACTTTCAATTCAGTAATGCCAGTGGGTAAGAGGTTCACATGCACTCGAGTTATGTCACCTTGAGGTATATATATATATATATATATATTTGGATCCAGTTTTAGGCCTACACTGTCAGACAGTCAATTAATCAATCAATCAAACAAACAAACAAACAAACAAACAAATAATGCAGACATAAGCTAAAAGGCTAATCCAAAGGAAGAAGCCACTGCTGTTGTTTATGCAGGGGGAAATATAGGTATATGGATAAATGGAAGCTACAAGCGGTGAGAATGAGAATCAGCACCTCCAAATCCAAGGCCATGGTCCTCAACCGGAAAAGGGTGGAGCGCCCACTCCGGGTCAGGGACGAGTCCTTGTCCCAAGTGGAGGAGTTTAAGTATCTCGGGGTCTTGTTCACGAGTGAGGGGAGAAAGGAGCGGGAGATCGACAGACGGATTGGTGCTGCGGCTGCAGTGATGCAGACGCTGTACCGGTCTGTTGTGGTGAAGAGAGAGCTGAGTGTAAAAGCGAAGCTCTCGATTTACCGGTC
>VVHJ01016512.1:3556-13615 GCA_015107715.1 Tylochromis polylepis
ACCATGAAAAAAAAGGGGGGGGGGGGGGCAAAAAAGGGAGGTGAAAAAAGGAAGGGAGAGCAAAAGGAGATAATAACAGCTCAGCCGTGTTGCCCTCTACTCATATTCACAGTGATCCCCTGAGCTACTCTCTTTCTCTCACAAGATACAGTCACTCAGACGAAATACTCACACCACATGGCTGTCTGTACACAAAGGATTTTCAATAAATACAGACACACACACGCTCTCAGAGAATCTGGAACACAGATGAAATGAGGTCTTCCACATAACCCTCCACATCCTCTTCTGAACACAGGACTGATAACACATTCACACACAGCTCTCACTCATCTAGGACGAGGCAAGGTTGCCTCCTGCTTCCTGTCAGTAGGCTGAAGGGTGGGGTGAAGCGAAGGTGGTGGCAGAGGATGAGAGGGAGGAGGGGGAAATAGGGGAGGAGGAGGAGAAGGAGGAGGGACCAGCTGACTATCTGTATTAACTCTCTCCAGGGACAGAGGAGGGGTACAGGGAGGGAAAGACAGAGGAATAATGAGGAGCGAGGGGAGGGGAAAATGTTCAGAAAGGGAGAAAGCAAGAAAGAAAAAAGAAGTGCGACGATCAATGAAGAAAATTGATCGTTCACCGAACAGCCATCATTCTAGATGCAACCCTCAACCTCCACTAGCAGCAGACCTCACACACCTCCAAGGTCAACCACGCTGTTACTATGACAACCTAAGCAGGGCATAGTCCCAGGAAGCAAGTTTCAGGGTAACCACAGTCAATAACCTTAATGGCATTGCTGTGTTGTAGTGCGGAGACATGACTATGATGGCAGTTAAGAGAAGAGCCAGACAGGTTATAACCTCTGCCAAGGGCAAGCAGCAGAACTCAGAAAGGTTGATGGTCGTCCATCACAGCAGCAAGACTAATGGAGCACAGATGTCTGGCTCTCAGCCTTGCTCTGTCACTCAAGGTGAGGTCATTCATGCAGGAATGAAGTATACTTGGTTTTACAGATGAAGAAAGAGGAGAGGGCTTTACTAAATTTAGCTCACACATTATACGCTGCCACTTAATGTGGATATCAAGGCCCGCTGGTCTAGACTTACTGCCCACCACTGGCTTAAAAGCCAGATAGCCAGACGTCCCTCTGTCTATGACATATTTACATACTTTTTCTTGGCATTGCTTACTTCATTAACCAAAAGGATCAGTCTGGTCTACAACAAACATGAGCTCATAAAGCAAACACTCCCTCTACATGAAACAAGCCCAGTGCTGCTCACAGCAGGAAGGCTGATCTAACAGCGCCCTCTAGTGGTAATGAGAAACCACTGGAGTCAGGAACACCAAAGGTGGTTAAAATCAGAACTTAAGGTCAACTTTAACAAGCAAATTAGGAAGATAAAAGCATATCCATTAAGAAACGGCAGCTAAATGGCTGAAAACAAACCAATGATGGAAAAGAAATACGAATATCAATGGCTTGCACATTGTGGGGTCTGCAGTTTTTAATTTTTTTTGCACCACAAAAAACAGCAACAAAAAGCAATGAGCAATGTCAGTGGAAATAATATACAAGTTAGGGGATGAGATTTTGTGGTCATGGAAACATCACCTTTTTTTGTGGAACAGAAAAGTGAAAAAGTCGGTGTTAAATTTAAGGAACAGACATTGCAGAAATGTCACACCAGTCTACCCTTAAAGATCCAGTTACACAGCAATCAAAAATATTGCAAATCTATTACACATGTTTTACTTAACAGCTGAATTTTGAAGCTGGTAACTACTGAATTGCAGCAACTATTAGTCTTCCTTTCCTCATGCAGTCCTTATAAAAGCCATAGCTTGCAGTACTTTTGTGAATGAAAACAGGCAAACAGGTCCTAAAATAGTCCCATTTTGGAGGATACTTATGTAATCTGCATCACATAAAATTACCTTCAAATAAACTTTTGGAAAGTTTATCAAAGAACAAAGACTGGATTATGACTTTAAGTAGATGCATGAAAGAAAATATTTTTTTTTATAATTACATTAAAACAAGCTAAAACAAGTTAAAACAAGCTAAACCTCTCGTTGTGTTCATATGGGCATGTGCCTATTGTTTTGAGCCAGGCTTAAAAAATCCCGAGCTTATATTTCAACACTGGCTACACCTGCTGTTCACCTGCAGCTCTTTCGCCCATCTCTTTTGGCTCACTTTGGTTTAGATTTTTTTAAAACCCTGATAAATATGAACATTAATTAATAATTAATTAATAGGGGTTTTTTTTCAAAATTTGAATTTTTAATTTCTCAATTAAGTGACTGCAAAAATGTGCAACGAATACAAGGATTTTAAATAAACGCTTAATATGTCTGTGGCCTGATTGTCCTATTCTCTTAACTTTGATGAACCTCAATTGTCCTGGCTGTCATAGATGTATATACAGTTAAATGACTTCAGTAACCTTAAGTCAGCTTAGATATGAACTCCGAACAATACGTGGACAGACTGAGGCTTTAGGACAGAGATATAGCAATTTTATCCAATTTAGGCCCAAAATCTGATTTTTCTAACCTTGTGAATAGATATTCCCACTCCACATGGTCAAATGCTTTCTCCATATCCAGGGAGAGGACACAGAGGTCTCAGTGGGAGGAGAATATAGTATATCGAATAAACGATGGATATTGAAATAGGAGTGGCGATTTTTAATATAGCCGGTCTGATCTTCAGATATGATTGATGTTAAAACATTTTCCAGCCCACGCATCAAGATTTAGTAAGCTACCAGACTACTTTTTTGTATTCTAAGAGTAGGCTTCTTTGATCCATTTGCAGAAACACTGGTAGGATTCAAAGTGGCAACAATATCTTTATAGCCACTCTTCTTTAAAGAAGGTCGACTCGTGGCTTAAAAAAAACATATTATTCAGTTTTGTTGGTAATAAATAAGTAAATTATAAACAAAATACATAATAAGTAAACCTTTTTTGATGTTTTAGTTCTGTATTTTTACACATGCAACACAACATGATGTTATTATATTATTATATTAAAAATGCAAACAGCCCACTGCAGAGTGATCACATGTGGTAAAAGATTTTAATTATTTACACCTATTACTGAGGTTGATGGGCTAATTTATATTTAATAGGCTGCCACCTTTATTATAATATGTCAAAAGTTGCTCAAAAATGTCTCTCTTGATAGTAACGTTAGCCACACCTTGGAGTACACCGTTATATCTACTGCACATGTGTGTGCATGTGTTTTGTTTGCAAGCTAGATATATGGCCTTGAATAATAGTTCAATTTTGCTAGAACAATAGTCAGCTTTGGGAAAATCCAACAGCAGTAGTGACTTAGAGCAGGCCCATCTCAGAGGATTCACAGATAAACAGCAGGAAAATTTACATTAGCAGCAAGATGAACCTCAGCTTTTGTTTGACAGTTCACTGAAAATGAGGTCTGACACTAGTGAAAAGAAAAAAGAGGCACATCGATAAACTTGTGTAGTGATTATGATTAATGGCTGCTGTCACCTACCCTGTCTGTCTCTTCTGTGGACTGGTAACCTGATGACAGCACTGCATCGCCACTGGAATATCCTGGGGCAGGGCTGCTGGGTGTGGTATCGGTGGTGGAGGAGGAGCGTGGGCGGCTAATATGCTGCTGCGGATCATGGGTGTAGCGGCGTTGCGGGGCTTGAGGGCTACCTTTCAGAAGAGGATCACAATCTCCACTCCCAGATCCTGACCCAGAACCCTTACTTCGCCGGCTCTGCAGGCTGGTCCCACGCCTCATCATGCCTGCAGCGGCTGAGCCCTGGCCAGCTGCAGAAGGAACCATAGGAGCAGAGAAGATGTCAGAGTCAGGACAACAAGACCCTGAGGCATCCTCCGGGGCACAAGGGGAAGTGCCACATGCTGATACCACAGAGGAAGATGAGGAGGATGATGAGGAAGTGATGGTGGAGCGAGAGAGGGAGAGATGTTTACGCTGCTGCTGGAACAGCTGCTTCAAACCCTGGCCAAGGACCCCCATGCTTGCCCTGGCGTTTTGGCTCATCTTAATCAAGGAAGGGTGATCTGACTCGGAAAAGGCCCTCTTCAAACCTGAGCCTTTTGACCCCCTTGTCACAGAACCTGAACTGGGTCCCACCCCCTCTGGCTCCATTTGACTTTTGTCCCCCTGCTGCATATGCTCCTGCTGACACTTCATGAATAGCAGGGAGAATCTGTCCAATTAAACAACCTGCAAATGCCTCCCTTCCTCTCTGTCAGGCATGCAGATGGCCAGACTAGATCACTGACTGAGGGAGAGAAGACTAGAAAACAGCAGAGTACAGTAGAGGACAGTGGAAGTGGTGATGGGGCTGTGATGGGAGGGTTGGATCAGCTCATAGGCGGTCAGAGGGATCCAAAAGGGAGCATGCATCTTTGACTCAGGAACAAGTGGTCATTCTGGTCTAACAGAGAGAAAGGAGATGGATTATGAGTGGATGAAAAGTTACCTAGATGCAGGTGCAACCCCTAATTTTCACATAAACAACATTTGCATCTTAACATTTTTGTTCCAGTGTTTGAAAATAATTGATATCAATTCAATGTCAATATGTCATTATCAATTATTAAGTAGGAATAAAGTAAATCAAACTGGATCTTGGTAAACTAGCACAAGTGCAATAACACAAAAGAGGCAAAAAATAAAGTATACATGAGTGTGCAGATTAAGATTATAAACAGCCTGGATGGGATGCAGTCAGAATGGTAAAAAAAAAAAAATTAAAAAATGAGGAGATGAAAAGAGGAGTGAGAGAAGGGGAAAAAAATGATGACTAACATCAGAAGAAGAAAAGCCCACCTACCATCAGCCAAACTGTCATTCTAATGTGACTCACTCTTCTGGGTTACCTAAGAGGGAGATGGACAGATGGAAAAAGACCTTCATTTTTAAGATTCAGAACTTCAATCATCAGTCGTTGACTTCATGAGAAATATCAGCACCTCTTCCTGATTCCAATCAGTTCCCGTGAATATGTACGGTCTACTGAACAGAAGCTCTAGGATAATGGGAGGCACACCTTTATGTATGTTTGCATGTGTTTGTGTGCTGCTCGAGGAAGTAATTTCAAAACCCAAAGGCATCCCCTCCTTGCCCTGAGGAAGTATCGAGGGACAAGGATTTCCTCACCAGAAACAACATACATAGTGTCACAAAGTGAATGATATCCTGCACCGTATGACTCAATATAAGTCATTGGCAAAGCTAACAGAGAAGACACCTGCTAAAATAGAAGTAGTCTTCCTGAGCCACCTTATTGGTTGATCAGTGATCACCTCATAGATGGGCAGGCAGCCTGAGTCTCCCTGCAGCATGAATAGCTGCTCCCACTGAGGACAGCAAAACAAGCAAGCAAGTCTAGAACATTCAGAACCCTGGGGAGGCACAGCTATATACCCAAACTATATCATTCCTTAAGCTGCACTGCCTGGCCATAAAGACTAACACAAGGTTTATCAGACAAGCACACACACTCACTCACACACATCTTACAACAGACAGAAGGGTGCGGAAGATGAAGCTACATGCAAGTGTAATGTCACTTCTTGCAACAGCTACACTGTGACCGCCAAAGGAAGAGTCATTCATGCACAAAAACACATTTCATTCAATTCAGCAAGGTAAAACGCATGCACACAGAAGCTTTAACTTTCTCTGCCTAAATCTTATTTCTTAGCTCGACTGACAAATTCAGGCCAGAGGGTTCTAATGTGAGTAATTTGGAGGCTATGAGTTCATATATGATGGTGCCAGTCAGTCAAGTGTAACTGTTGCCTGCCAGAGAGAGAGAGAGAGAGAGTGAGAGTGAGAGACAGGTGTTAAACAGGTTTACTTCAGTCACCTGTGTGCTGGCTGCTGTCTGTACTCGTAATATTGTTGTGCTAACTATGGTCTTTAAATTTAGTACTTACAATTTTTTACCCTGGCAGGTATTCCATAATAAATAATAATAATGTCAAATTATTGCAGTATCCAATCCTGCTGGGAATACTTAACTTTACACTTCTCACTAAATTAATAAATATAAATATTTGATCATGGAATTCAGTTCCGTACAATGTGCAGACTATTTTGATTTTATTTAAATTAACGAACAACTTGCTTCTGCTGAGCTCATGTGGATACAGTCTTACCATGATGAGACTAAATATGAGACTGAATAAAGATGCATGATGACGTGCTTGAAATATGTTGTTTTCTATGCAACCAAGCTCGCCAACTGAGCTGTTTCTCACAGAAGGTGACAAGTTATGCATAAGCTGTACACCGTACTCAATAATACATGCATATTTGAAGACAGATTCACGCATGCATCGTTCGCTGGCACAGTAAGCGACTGGGAAGTGTGACTCACTGATGATGAAGCATTAAGTTTGTTTCAGAGCTCGTGAGTAAAGGCATAAAAGTTAATCCCATCCAGAAGCTGAAGCTGACGCTGAAGTCTCGTTTCAAACCCAGTACCCATCCATCCATCCATCTGTATTAATAAATCCCCTTCTTCATCCCCAGGCTGATCCCAACTGCAGGATTGGGTGTTTTCTTGATTGCCTGCGGTTTCATAATCAAACCAAATCCTCTTTGAGGAGTCTTTAGAGGACAACGCTTTATTGTCAGACTTGATGTGTATGCTTGCATCTTTGTTCAGTTTAAGCAAGCCTTGCCAATCCACCTTTATAAAGAAAGAACATAAGAAGAACACCAGATGGATCTTTAAAAGCAGCTGTGCAGCTGTGTATACATACAAAATATGTATTTTGATTGATTTAAGCCCTGCTTACCACAGAATGATGTTTATCAGTGATCAACAGTGTCAGTAACAACCAGGGTCAGCGGCCTGTGTGAGTCAGCATGTTCCTCAGAAATTCTGCGATGCTGCCAAAGGTAAATCACAAATCACCACATGAACAACTGCCTCTCTGGAGCTCTGTCACCCTCACTCAGTCCCTCACATAAATACACACACACATTCTTGTTCACAACACTGCGTCTCATACCAGTCAACTGAGCTGCCATTTGTCCTCTTCTCATTCGCCAGCTTAACTGGAGAAATGGAGGAAAAAGCTCAGCTTAATTTGACTCAGTTTATCACTTTAAGAAATGAAAGATATTGTGATAAACACATAAAAAAAACAATCGTCTTCTATTTAAGATTTCTCTTTTTCTCTGTTCAATTGCTCTGCTTGGCAGTATATTACATGCCGCGCTGTAAATGTTCATTTAAGCTCTCTGGATAGAAAACACCTGCAGAATCATTCAGACAAAATGGCTTTATAACACAGATTCACCACCAGTTTGTGCTAAAAAATGACACCCATTATTGTTATTATTACACAAAAATAATAAAACATGATTATTTAAAAAGGGCTGAAGCGCAAGACTGATTATACTGAGCGCTACAGCAGTTAAATTATAAAACAGACAATCACCAAATACGCAAAGTGTGAGAAAGAAAAAATGTTGCACAGCTCCATAATTAAAATATCTACATTTAAGTTTTGCCACATGAGGACTGTTCCATTAAATTTTGTTCCTAATCACGACATTGTGCATGAAGAACCCAAAGCAGAGGTCAATCTGTCTTGCATTCTCTGACACTGAAGCAGCCATGTTGTTGTTCATTGCTGAACATACAGTTGGTGGACTCAAAATATGGCTATAGCTTAAACAAGCAAATGCAGTGTTTCCAGAAGAGTCTGAGAGCTGGCGTGGAATAGACTGCTCTTTGTTCGCTCTGAGCGCACACACAGGCCCATCGCTGCTCTTTGTGCTGTGCCTCTTTCACTGACAGACACACATCAATAAGAGGGGAATTAGGCCAGAGAGTTCGGTCGGTGTTTGTGTTTGCGTGCGCGGACAAATATGTGCGTGCATGCTTGCATCAGACAGAGACAGAGAAGGAAGACAATGAAAAAAAGATAGCAAGGATTATACTGGGTACAAGTGGATATATCTATATGTGTGTTTGTGTGTGATGCATTTGACCGATTGAAAATGGACTGTATGTCATTCAACAGCTGCATAATGACAGCATACCCAGGAAACAGGAACAATCGTTATTGTATTTATGTGTGTGTGTGTGCATGTGTGTGTGGTTGGGTGGCAGAGAATAGCACAGTTGTGTCAGCTGTGACAGTGAAGGAGATGACTTCAGTACACTGCACAAAGTGTGATAAGAGAGACAACTCTTTGTATCAACACAGAGAGAGTGTGTAAGTGAGAAAAGAGAGACAGAGGGTTACACAGGCAGTGGAACAGGCCCGACTGGATCAAAGGCATCCAGCGGTCCGTGGAGTGTTTCGCCTGATCGTGTCAGGTTCAACCCAGGCGCTCAGTACAATGTGTCTAAATCAGAAGGTGTACAGCAGGTAGTTCTATGAAAATGGTAGGCACAACGCCTGATTGTGCAAGGTGAAGCCCTTGGGGAGGCTCTGGTGCCAAAGTTGTTCTCAGCTTTCCAGGAACAGGACAAACCGGAAGATATGCAATCATCTGTTCCTGCACGCAGACATCAAAAAAACAGATCTGTGTTTACTTAATGACACAAGTAAACACAGATCTGTTGTCACTGGACAATGAAACCTTGTATCTGCATTAATGTAATCTTTACACACTACTCACAAATATGTAATGAATGCATAAAAAAAAGGAAAATTAAGTGTGTACTTCAAAATAAAAAAGTGTCTACTTCATAATCTACCTTAATAAGTCCAATATAGCAGATTTTATATCTTCTAAAGAGAATACCCTCTGTTACCATCCTGACTCTTATTGTATATTTACATTAACATTTTAAAAATAAATGAAAAGAAAATGTTAAAAGAAAACCTCCAACGCATGCATGCGCACGCACACACACACACAACAGGAACGAGAGAAACAGCAGGTGGTATTCAGGGTGTAACAGTCGCGCATGTAACACGTTGTGAGGCGGGAAGCTACAAATAAAAAGAACAGAGAACAGGGAGCTATTATGTTGATCTTTTGTGACTGTACAGGACCATAAATACCATTATATCTCTGAGGTATAGGTTGCACAGCCACGCTAGCCAATGTCTATCTCTAATCTAGGCAGCAAGGCAGTGATGTGGAAGAAAATTGAAGATGAGCGGTGAGTCACGATCAGGTTGCTGGTTTAACATTATGCTGGATGATGTCATAGATTTACTGAGGAAGCTTTGTTTAAGGGACACCTCTGCATCTGTGTTCAACACCACAACAAGTGCCTGAATGAATTATTTAGGGCACACGTGGCACTGATAGTCTCGCTGATATTCACTACAACACCAATGTGTCTAACCAGTATAGGTACTGAGGATCTCATTCTCTTGCTGTTTACTAATAAGACAGATGTTGTCATGAGGGGGTTTCCAGGCTATGTAAAACATTTCAAACCCTATAATATGGCCTTCACTTACTAACCTGATAGGTGTTTAACAGTAGTAATACCTCCAACTTGGTCAACATGTCTTGTATTTCCTCAGCTCTGGCAGGTCGTCATCAGCTGTCAACAGGCTGGAAACCACCTACACACGAGCTGAAATCTCATACCAGAGGCTGTGTTAAATGCGCACACCCATAAGGAATGGTAAGGGGAATGCATGTCAGGGTCAATGCACACTTTGTGCAACTGAAGAGCTAAATCTGCCAGGTCATCAGGCTGTAGGACATCTCACTACAGCTTACAACCTTATGCATTCAGAAAACATTTGCATTATCACACATCTTGAGGGAAATCTCTGGGCCCGGGTAACCAGACACCCTTTAGTCCACTAGAGGTGTTATTGGGGATCAGCATATCTAAGCTGTGGCCTTGAATCTTTTACTCTGAGCATGACATCAGGCTCAGCACGTAGGCTGTGGGTCAACAATATTAAGTTTACGCTGTGGGAGGAGATGTAAGCTGAAAGATGAAAGTCCTCCTAACCTTCAAAACTTAACATGCAGACTTGTAATGATTGCCATCTAAAGTCAAGAAGATGTAAACAAACTAAAATGAAGAGAAGACTAAAATTGTACAGTTT
>VVHJ01016521.1:6243-28427 GCA_015107715.1 Tylochromis polylepis
ACTCCGGTAAAAAAAACAACAAAAAACACCACATTCATACTCACTCAGATTTAGCTTTAGCAGGGCCTTTGAAAAGCGACAGTAGAGCGCAGTCAGAAGTATAACATGCAAACGCTCCACGGCGCGTTTTTATATGCAGCCTATTGAAAAAGTCTCTGTGGGTGATTAACTGTAAAAATAAGAGAAGGGCTGAGTGGGGAAATAGCATCATGCCCCCTGCTGTCTTAAGTTTTAGTCTTATGAAAGCGTCGCATTTTACCAGAATAAAGATAGCAGCAGGGATTGTTATGAGAACAAACGGTTATTAACAGTTTCCCCTGTGTAAATCCAGGCGGTCCTCTGTGTGAGGGGGACATTGAGGAGGCGGATGGGGTCTTGCAGGTCTTCTGTCCCTGGCATGACTATAACTTTGATCTCAGGACTGGGAGGTCAGGGACATCACTACAGGTCAGTGATAAAGTGTGCCCTGATAATGCTGCTTTAGTTCTGCACCCAAACCGCTTTATTATAAGCAGTGTTGATTAATCACGTTGAATTTAACTTGCATGTAGGAGCAGCAAATTTAGGCACCGAAATATATATCAGGTTTTTCACATTTGCTAAAAGCTGATGCTAAGACCTGATGTGAATGCTCACAGTGTAATAAAGACCAATCATCCTTTCATCTTAGACAGATGGCGTGTTATTGATTGACAGGTCATAAAAACCAAAGCTCGTCAGATGGAGTTAAGTTGATGTTCCGCTTTAGATCTTCTGTTTTGTTTTGTTCAGATGAAAAAATCAAGTTTGACATTTTATCCTCTTTTGTAGTCATCATTTTCCACATATGATTTAAATATACTTGTATTTATGTCACTGATGTCAGATGTTAAACCTTAAACAAAACAACATCAAACAGTGTGTTGTGACAAGCAGGTTTGCTACCTTTTTAACTTGGAAGGTTGCTCCTAAAGTAGCTTAGCGAGGTGTGTCTGTTTCTTTCTACCCTTTCTTTTTTTTTTCTTTTTTTTTTTTTACAGCAACAAGTGTATGAAGTCAAGCTGGAGGATGGAAATGTGTACGTGAAGCACAGAAGTTGTCTGTCCTTACAGCCTTTCCCTCCAGATCGGAAAAGCTGATCTACCTCAGAGCAGGTGCTTCGTCCTCCTGTCCATTCGTTAGACTTGTGTAATGTACCCACTGTAGTTTGTTTTGAGACTTGTTCCACAAACCCAAGCCATTCAAAAACATTCCTAAGCCTTATCTCTCATTTTCTCAGTTTTGTTTCTCTTGGATTGCTGTATACTCAGGACCAAAGCCAGGAGAGTTTCTTGAGTTTTTCTTGTGGTTGTCATTCGAGATGGAGAACCATGCAAAGGCACTTAACCTGCAGAATCAGCAGGTTATTGTTGACTTTTGGTAACACAATAGATGCAAGACAAAGGTAGTGGATTTATGTAATTTCATGTATTTTGTTTTCTTTCTTAAGAAGATAATATCATGCTTTTCAGTGGAAATATTGCAGAGTAAATTTGATGTGCATTTAAGTTTTTTTCCTTCAAATTTGAGCCATTTGCACTTTCCATTTCATTGTTGATCAAAACCCAGTAATTGCAGTGGATCTAACCATTTTTCATCTCAGTTCTCAAGCTCTCAGCCTCTCCGACTTGTTGCACTGGTATGCACTAGCAAGTAAAAACAAATCTGTTTGAACAAACTGAATATCCTTCCAAATGCTGTTTATAATTCAAATATAAATTAGCAAAACTCCAAACAGATTTTTTTCTGTTTACACTCCACTTGTAATCTGAGTTCTGTTGACCAATCGCATTTGAGCAGGCTTTGGTTCCACGCATATAAACAATCCATGTGGGGAGCAAAAACAGGAACGCATTCGTCAAACTGCAATCTTGAAACTATCAGTTGTTGTGTGTTGATAGTTTCATTTTTATATTTGCTTTGTTAACTTTATGTTAAGGAACAGAAAAGAAAGGCTTGATCTGGATATCCACTGGCTGTGGTGCAAGACCTTGAAAAGCCAGTTATTGCACCAAGATGCTAAGTCAGCAGACTGGCTGTTTGGTTTTCGGATCACAGAGGCAATAGGAGTCATTACAGTATCCAAAATGCATCGCTATTGCAGTGAGTTTTTTTAATGCAATTAAAATGGATAAAATAATGAGTAAAAACTGAACACCCTCATCTTGATATCTTGAAAAGAATCATTATTTTTTTGTACATTAGTGTATTCGAATAACTAATGCAGGTCTCCTTTTGTAAAGCCCACATTTTGCATCTAAGCATAACAACAAAAAGTGTCACTTTCTTTCATGGTTTACTATATTTCCTATTAATCCAGACTTGAGAGGTGCACTTGTTTAGTTGTACCCTTCACATAGGAAGAAACTCTCTTCCAGGATTTATTTGCGAAACTCTTTTTTTAAAACCCAATTAGAGTTTAAGCAAATAGAAAACGCATCAAGGACACTGTGGTTACAGTTGGTGGCAGTTCCACTGCTAACACGTCTCCATCAGCATTTCTCTTCATTCCTGTCCTCTGCACAGACAGGTTTGTCTGTTACTGACGCAGTGGGATTTACAAGGCACAGTTAATAAGGCGCCGGAGGAAGGTTCACGACCTGAAATGCACCACTGACTTAAGAAAAATGTGTTTTCCTAGCTGTGCGTGTGTGTGAGCAGTGATGCCAGTGTGTTTTCTTTATTTCTTCGAGGTGAGAGCAGTCACTCACTATATTTTCTGTCGGCTTCGTTTTCTGGCAGACGCACAGAATCCCGTCATGAAGGTGTCAATGGCAGTGTGGCTCAACACTCCAGTTTTCCTCCCTACTGTGCTCCCTGTTGTGCAACTATATTACAATAATAATTCCACTGGCTAAAAGTGTTATGTGCATCAGACATCTCGCTGTGTTGTCTTACATTTCATCACCTGAAGGGTAATGGCAAACAAAGTGGAGATACAGTTATTTTGTGTCAGTAGAAAAGTCAAAGTAACGGTTTGGGAAAATTGGGATTCTCATCAGAATTTTGTTATATGTTTCCTAAAATTTATTTTATATGCATATAAGCGTATTTCTGATGTATTTTTTTAAGTATGTATCTGTTTTTCATGTTAAAAGAGAAGTCATTCTGCAGACTGCATACACCAATGCATTTAAATTCACCCTTCTGTTGTAAGCTAGTGTCATCAGTGTCATGTTTGTTGTAAACTGTGCTTAATGCTGTAAGATGGGAAAAGTAAAATCAGATCTGTCCATTTTATTTATTCAAAAATACATATGCATATTAAATAAACATTTTCCAATTTTCAAACTGTTCATTTGTTAAACTTATATACACAACTCAGAGAACAACATCAAACAAAATGTTTACACAAAATCATTTATTTACACGTTTTCGTTCGTACATTTATACCAGATTTAATGCAATACACAATTTACACATAAAGACGTAATTCAGAGAGAAACAAAGCATTCAGCATCTCCATGCAATAGTTAGCATTACAGACTATTATCAAGATCTGATTTATGTAATTCTTTTACTACTCAGGATTGCTTCCTGGGGCACAGTGGCAAATGTACAACTCTCTCCATGTCCTCCAGAAAGTGGTGGAAAGGTGTAAGGTTGACCGTCTTGTGAATAAATTATGATCTCCCTGAGACCCTGCTGGACTATACAGAAGAGAAAATGGATATGTCTGTTCACGCTTAAGTTACTGATAAATTGTAGATGGTTTCTGGTGGATTCAGAGACTTGTGCTTTTCCGCTTTAAAGTCAGAGTGTGCCAGAAACATTTCTGCGACAGAGGCAAACTCAGGTCAAGTATTTTGAATAGAAATCCACTCCTTAGATTTTTTTTTTCTAATATCAGTTGCCACAAAAAAAAAAACCCCAAATTTTGCCAGATGGATTGAAATACACTTGAAAATATCCAATTTTCAACCATTCAAGAATTCAGCAAAGCTGTAACTATACCAATAGTATGCTTTAGACATTAGTTCCCTGTTTTGGGCATAACGCTCATTCCCCTCCTTGCCAGAGTTTGGAGATGAGAATAGTGATGATACCCTTACACCAGTGGGTTAATTAAAAAAATATAGCCAGTACCCAGCTAACGCCAAATGTCAAACAATTTATTTAGAAGTTTAAAACACAAATACATAAATCATATTCATGATTATGACACTAAATAAAGTAAAAGGCTTGCCACTACTACTGCCAACGAGTCAAGATAAACAGTTTCTTTTAATTAAAAAAGGAATATTTTCATCTTCTTTTATCTGTTGGTTTCAGGCTCAAACTGTCTTTATTTGATTTTAAAAACTCTGGAAACTTTTTTTCTTGAGCGATTAAACCAAACATTGCAGAGGTTCTTTAATCTCCTTTGAAGTTCCCTAAAGACAAAGTGGCTGTTTGGAGAGCACAGCTTATTTTTCCATGCAAAGCCTTACATAATGGTTTACTCAGGCTATTATTGTTACCTTGTCCTTCAAACTCTCCTGATAACTTCTTCTTATGAATAAGCCAATTCTCCTGTCAAAGCATTCCCTGAAGAAAATCTGCATTCTTCCATGTGCAACCACTTTCAAATCTCAAGATTCTGTAAGTGATGGGCTACGAGGCCAAAGACCACTAATATTTTCCCTTCCCTTTTTTCTTTTTCAAACCGTATGCTGAAATGATTAAACCCATCACTAGATAATCTTGCTTCTCTTCCTTCTGATGTCTTTGGTCTAACATGTCCTTTAGTTGCTCTACATCTGTTTGGCCTCTTCAGCTGACCTCACAAGCTATTGCATTTCATGGGACTTATCTCTTCCTACACCTGGATTCAATCATCATCTTTCTTACGGGGTGGATGCTGTAATTGCGGCTGGGACATGTTTGTTTCCAACTGGACATCTGAACTGTTCAGTCACACACAGCTCACAAGCCTGTGATCTGAGAGGTCAATGATAACGCTGAAGTTTGCACAGGCCGCCACTCTGTAGATCTCTGTTTGGAGTGCCGGCCTGTGCAAACTTCACATAGAAAGATTTACAAGTTTGAAATGATACCATTTACGCCATGTTAAATGATAAATCTGTTGCACATTACAACTAAAAATATACCAGCATAAATGAACTAAGATAAAAAAAAATTTTAAAAGACATCTTCAAATGTTAAATGTACAGAGAGCTCGGTAGCGATTTCAAAGGAAATATGTGTCCATAATACTCTTGTGCCCAATTTGTTGCTGATTGCTTCAGTTCAGTTTGGTTGTTTGTGAAAGTCAAAATGTTTTGACAGTCCTCAAGAGAAAATGTAATTTATTTTCTAATTAGCAGCAGGCTTATATTTACTTGTCAGCCTCTTCTGGTTTCTCCAAGGTCCATAGAGTACCTTATTCATTTTGGGATTAGTTCAGCTCGAAGGGTTTCTCCCATGGGTCTGCAAAAGCCCATATTGCAGATAAACAATAGATTTTATCACTGAGTAAACATCATGCCTATTACTGAGTTCAGTTAAAGTAGCCAAAAAGTCAATTAATGTATCTATTACCACATTCATGGCGTTATAGTCTACATTTATTTGTATTGCTATTCATACTTTTACATGGACAGGCTTAATAAAAACCTGACTTGTAAACACAAGGTGTGTTTCTTCTGAAGTCACATGCTTAAGAAATCATGTTTCATTAATGAAGAAATGGCAATGGAGATTTTTGTCCTACTAACAAGATTGCAAACTGAAGCCAAAAAGATTATTGTAAAATCAGCGGACTCATGCTACAAAGAATGGAAAAAAAACCACCAAAAAAACAGTGGCTTAGAGAGCCAAAGAGTTGCACAACAGAGTTATTTGCTGAAAATCACACAACTAAATCAACAACAAGATTCTTGTGCAAGGTACAAATACCTTAGCCACACAACATGCAACATGAAAAACTTGTTATTTAATTCACCAGCAGCACTTTTCATGAACTGTTATAGTTTGAAACATGCTGAATTTTATTAATTCTCAAGTTTAATGACACTTATTGCACTTCAAGATATAAAGGCAGCTCATAAACACTTTGCCCTAGAACAAAAACAAAGTTCATTTAGACCCTGAAAGAGCTTCTTGCTGAGAATGAAAGTACTGAGGAATAGATTATTATAAGTAACACTTTGTTTGGTGATGTTCTAATGTGGAATGTGCAGAGGGGGAAAGGAAATTATGTCATGCCTCCAAAAACAATTATCTTTATTTTGAAGTGCCAGCTACGAGTAAGGTCCTTGCTTGTCTTGACGACAACCTCAGTCTTCCACATTTTAAGTAAGTGTGGAAGAACGTCTGTCTGAATCACAGTTGGCAATGTGGTACACTAATGAAAAACACTGAGAAGCATGGCTGAAAACATTCTCTGTTCACTGGGTGGCATGCTTCACCCCACTGTCTCTTTTGCATGTTCCTCCCCTTCTTGGAGAGTTTCTGAGTTTGTATAAAAAGGGCTCAGTGTCTGCTTAGGACAACAAGGACCTCATGTTGGTTTCTCTCTGATCTCGAGGAAAAGCATGAGTTCAGTGGAAAGCTATGGCCAATTACCAAGTGTTTGGGGTCTACCATAGTATTTATAGTTTTTAAATTTCTGGTTTCAGGTCAAGCATTGAGACATGTCAGCAAAAACACCCACTATGGAAGTGGAATGCCACAGATTAGCTCTATAAAAGTTCCAATTTCAACCCTCAATTTAGTGTAGTCATTCATAAAATGAGAGCAAAGCCATTTCAATAAAAGCCGGTCACCGAGTTACATAAAGACAACTGATACTTGTCTTCTACCATGGACGGGAGAAATTAATATACCAAATTCTTCAAGTAAACATCAGACCTAATGAGTTTTCTAAATTGCTGTCTATCTCGGGTTTGTGATTTTCATAGTCAAGGGGGAATTCACACTCATCAGCAGACAGACAATCTTCTGAACTTGATGCCATCATATGACTCTCAACCGAAGACCTAGCAATGTGAAGAAAAGATTATTATAGATATGTCATTTTGATGTGATTGCCAGTGTAAACACTGATCAAATTATATTATTTCAACGTACTTTTTATCACCTCTCTTGGCATTACTGAATGCGTGTAGATACTCTTCTCCTGGTGGTTGAGGTGACTCTGCGATTCTGGGTCCTACCCCGTTGCTCTGAAGGATAAGCCACCACCTGGGTGGATGATCTCCTCACCTGCAGACCGTCTAACTCTCTCATGTCCCTCGCCATCTGAGACAAAGTTTGACCTGGGTTGGTCTGCAGACGCTGGAACAGGCTTTCCCTGTTGATTTTCCTCTCTGGACAACTGAAGGTCAGTGCAACACCAGAGTCTGACTTCATCTCTCTGGAGAAACCATCTGAGGTGCCATCGAAGCAGCGCCCTATAGCGATCTCTTTGGCCACTCTAGGGTTCTGGTCTGTGACTGTGTAAATACCATAGTTGTGTCCCAAAGGATCAACGGGTGCTAACATGGTGAAGGCATGAGACTCGTTGTTTTGAGCCACTGGTGGATGTTTAATGAGATACTCTTGTAGGAGGTTGTTGGTGTTGATCCTGCGGCAGTTACCTTGTGGAAGGATTGATATGAGGGACCGGTCCACCTCAGCCTGGTCAAATAACATGCCACTGCATTTGAACTCAACACATGCTGCTGAGGTATTGGACTCTCGCATATCCCGAGTGCTGCGAATGTCTCTAATTCCATAAAGCTGGCCCTTTGTCTCTCGGTGTGTTCCACCCAGATTCCTTGACCTGACCATGACTTCTTTCTGTCCAAGAATTTTGACCTTGATGAAGCATGCTCTAAACTCTTGGGGGTTAGGCCACCAGGAGAGGTAATCTCCTGTCCAGGTTGTCAAATCATTCTCCTCAAAGGGAACAACGTTGTATTCATACTTGTCCTTCTCTACTCTAAAAAACCTGAAATGATTAGCATCAACAGGGGCATTTTCACAAGCTATTAAATTCTGATATGGATATATTGGCCCATTGGTCTCATCAAAATTGTTTTGGTTAGGCTTTGCCAAGTTGATTTTGAAGGCAGTTTTCTTTAATGCTGGATCGTCATGGTCTGAACGCTGGTAGTCTATTTTATCTAGATAGGGCTGAGAGACTCCAATGATGTTTGGATTCATCTTTGGGGAGGAAGGAGCTGCCTCTAGTTCCTCCCCACCCAGCATTGCTGTGACATAAGCTGTGTAAGCATCAGGCCTCTGGGCATCACAGAAAGCTGGTAAACAGGCCCCATTGGGTCCTGTTAAGACACTGTCAAAGCGGCCCCATGCCCTGGGATTAGAAGAATAACCAGGCTTGGGCTCCAAGTTTATCAGGCTAATTACGACACCCTCCAGCTGTTCAGTAGGTAGGAACTTGTCACTCATGTAGGCACGAACTTTGACATAGCAGCGTCTATTTTCAGGCACATCTAAATTGAAAAGTCTGCGTTCTCTGATTTCCATATTGCCTATAAGGAACGTGCGCTCCTCACGCTTGCTCCTTCCATGACCACCAGTAGTTGTTGTGCTGTAAGAAAAGTCGCTCTCCTCTTCCCAGACTCCTGTGTCTGGATTTAAAGACCACAGTTTCATCTGGGGAATGTGCTCTTGCATTTTGACATGCTGCGTGTCAAGGAGGACTTGGACAGCGCCAGCTCCAAGTACCTCCTTGTTGGACTCATCTCTGAAGTCTACAGAGAACATGCCATAGGTCCTTAAAGGAAGCATGTCACCTTCATCATCCACAAAGTTAAGGTCGCCAGGGGCAGCTGCTGCAGTAGTGATGTTTCTTGGGTCAATGAATGTGACACTGGCTTTGACAGTTCCCTCGTAGATTTCTCCATTGTCCTTATGAAAAGAATTAGGAGGAATAACCAACTGCCCTATGGGGTCTTCATCTTTAATTTCTCCAAGGTTAATAAAATTGGTCTCTCCTGCATTGATGTCAATTGGTGTTTGTTTTCTCATCACTTTCACATTGTGGTAAATAGATCCACTTTTCTTGTCAAAGATGAACACCTTGGGCGTGTCAATAAACTTTTGACTAGGGTCAACAAAATTTACAACTAATCGCTGTGTGTCAGGGGTGATTCTTAACGTGAAGCCTCCTTGGTATCCAGTGGTACCCACTCTCTCTTTACCAATGTAGATGTGCCCAAAACGCAGAGGCTCATTATTGTCAGCTGTGACTACTCGACCACGAACCAGCACAGTTGGCTGTACACACTTCTGACAACCGCACTGCGTCACGGCACGGATCGGGAGGCTGAATCTACCACAGTCAATAATTCGACTTTCCATATTTTTAACGCCACAACAGAATCCAGCTCCATCTCTACAGCCCATATCAAAGTCTAGGGAACCAGCGCATTTGTTGTGAGGGCAGCGGCCAGCATTGTAGTACTTGGAGTCAGTCCCGGGTTGAACACAGTCCATGGGTAGTCTGATGAGATGTGTTTCAGGGGTAGAATTGCATGCTGGTGCTCCTTTCGCTGTGAAATAGACAATAAATGACATTAAGCTTGTGTTCTTTCATCATCATGAAAGAAATATTGCAATAAATTTTAAGCTGACTGCTGTGTAATGTGACTTTGACAGTGTTTCAGTTTAGGAAGTAAATGCAGAGTTAACATATTAAAAACAGGTCTGTTCATGTTCTATTTGCTCAGCGGTATCTGCTCTTGAAAGTTTGTCAAATATACGATCTAGCATTAAAATAAAATTGCTGGTTTGAGGGTAATTGCATATTGATTTATAAGCATAATGTGGAACAGGTATAGTGAATAGCTGGAACTTGCTGGTGGAATATATACAAATATTTATACCTGTCTTTTTCACACATGGATGCTCACATTATAAACACAGTACACACAAACACTCAAGGTCTACATGGCCCGAAAGTGCATTCGAGTGGCCAAGTTGGATTGTGAAATATGCATGAAATGGTAATTAGACTTCAAGCTTAAGAAAAGGTTTCTTCACCAATCATCCAACTGGGAGCAGGAAAGAACGAACGATTGTTCAACAACCCACTGGCAGCATAATTATTATGCACGATATCATGGTTGTTTGTAGTTAAGTATCCTTGTCAAGCTCACAATCTCCCACATAAGTCAATAACTGCAAACACATGAAGCAGTTTGATTTGTAGATTGCTGTATTGCTTTGCAAGTTTCCTTTGATCATAAATTATATAACTTATAATCACCTCAACAGTTATAAACATATTGTGTTATTCAAATTAAACTTCTGCATTATGTAAAAGGGGAAAGGAAACTATTGGGATGAAGGCATGTTTATCATCCCGCTCTGAGGTGCAGGTGTTGTTCTGCACACATAAAGTGTCTCCAGCCATAATGACTTTTGGAGTACAGGGATTTGTCTGTTGCCTAGAACTGATTGCTTTAGCACTGTTCCATGAAAAGCCTGTTTGTTAATCTGTGTCTTAACTAACAAGCACCTGGAGAATATAAGATGTGTATGTGTGGTTCTCCCACATGGATGTGGAAAGACATACTTGTCTGAGTCTGAGAGAGAAAAGAAGCATAATTTATTGACAATCTTGGGTTTCATCTCAACACTGGGTGTTCTGGAAAAATTGGGTTTGAGGTTTTACAGTGTCCAGAGCCCTCTCACACAATAAAGAATCCCTGTTTAGAAAGCTGTAGTTTCAACCAATGTCAACACAATAAAAAGCTATTCCTCCAGGCTCTGCCAGATTGTAAGACTGATATTTTTCATTTTCCCATGTTGGTTTGTTCATTGAAAGATAGTTTATTAACTGACTTTCCTCTGTCTTTCAGTTGTAAGCCACTGTGGTTTTGTTTGATTCCTCTTAATGCGTAGACATGGCTCATGGATGACTTGGTTTGAGCTCAGCACTGACATTCCTCTTTAACTGTGTATTCAATCTCTGAGGCAGCTGCTCTTTATGCAGTAGAGTTGCGGTTGTTTGCTTTTTGTCAGTGGTTATACTTGAACCAGTACAAGACATTGACTAAATACGTCATTGTCAAATGCACTGGGGTAGTAGCCATCCCGAGCTATAACCCCTGTGTGCCGCTTTCTATCATCATAGCAAATTATTTCCTCTCAGTCTGATGAAGATGAATTACATTTTACTAGAATTTTACTATTTTTTACTTAAAGAACAACCTTGAAACTGAAAAAACACAGGTATTCAGTACTCTGCATGCAGTACATGTATACACACGATATAACTTTTTCCATGGGTCAGGTATCTGTCAGTCTCTTAGCAGGACTACACAAATGCTACTAGTCTGCATTTCATAATCTTGATGCAGAGGTGGCGCATGGGCAAAGGAAAAAACCTACTTAATTTTCACGCAAATCCAGATCAGTATCTTCACTTACAAAGCAACTAAATGGGGCATTGGCTCTGGCAGAGGAAGTGGTTTCTTTGTTTCTGCCATTCTTGTTTGGTGCTACACATACCAATTACAGTAAGGAAGGCGGGGGAGGACTTGATGCTTCCTGCAGGGCTGCTGGCTTTACAGTAATACTGTCCTGACTGCTCTGGCTTCAGATCTCGGAGTACAAGGTCCTCATCATACTTGTATACCTTCCTGTCCAGCAGAGTCCCATTGTGATACCTAGATAAACAGTTACAGAAACAAAGAAAGAAACAGAGAGATTGATTTCTTTGCAACTTTACTTTTTTACATTATTGTGGAAAGTTTATTGGATTTTAATCAGACAAACAATGGTATGTAAAATTATATCTAAAATGTTGGCAAATATACCACCAATTATACTTATTTTGATGGTTTATGCTAACAATGACTGCACAATGACGGGACTTTCATATGCAGATTTATCCAATGACTTTACCCTATAGAGCTTATGTTTTAGTTTTATGAGCTGTAACTTAAAAACTGTGCATTTCACAGTGCGTAAGTGTAGGAAGGACTGCAACTATTTTTTGAGTGTTATTCTATGAGAGTGTGCCAACGATGATGTTCATCTCACCAGTAGTATTTGTCAGGTGTTGGTGATCCTGTTGCCTTGCAGCACAACAGCACCCGTCCTCCCTCGTAACGCACTTTATCCTCTGGGTGCTTCACAATGTACGGCTTTTCTGTGGAAAGCAGAAAGGAGCAAATCAACAAGACTTTACTCTGATTGTTGTGAATCGTGCCGCAGGTCATAGAGAGCTCATAAAATTCAAACATTAAACTTTATTCGCCCGTCGGTCTCTGAGCTTATGAAAAATGATTGTTGAGGGAATTGCCTTTTCAAAAGCAACTAAAGTCTATTTTTATTTGGTTTCCATGCAACCAAGTCACTGCTCAAGGCTATGTAAAGTCTCACAATAGTCCAGACTGTTTTTGTTGTAGAGCTGTCAATTTCCTGTTTTCATTCGTCTGAGAATATGATCAAAGGATTTGTAGACTATGTGGAATAATAATAATGTTAGTCTTGTAATAATACATATTTTAAGAACAATCCAAAAATATGTAATCACATCTCTTTCATTTATCTGCACTTACCAGCTGATCTAAGAATAGCCCGGACCCAGGACATGCCTGTGGTGTTACTGGAAGTGGACACAGTGATAGGGGCAAACTTCTCCTTCCTGATGGTGATTAAAGTTGGGCTGGAGGAGCAGATTCCCAAGAGCCTAAAGTGACCCATAGCATCTGTACGGGCACGGATGACCTTGGGATGGCTGGCTAGTGACACAAAGGCTCCTGCCACAGGGACACCAGTCACACTGTGGACATCACCATGCAGGGTGTGGCCTTTGCACACGCAGTGACTGCAGTCTTCACTGGGATGGCCTTCAGTGCACACATACTGGCATTTGGCTTTTGTAAAGAAGGCATAGAGATGTTAGCACATACTGATCAAGACACCAAAGTAAAGAAATGCCTCACTACAGCTAAATGCGGTGTCACTTTGCATACCTGGGCATGGAGTCTTTCCACATTTCTGGATTTCAACAGGCCGTCCCACACACTGCACTGTCGCTGAAGTTCTTACGCAGGTCCTTCTCCTACTCCTGCGACCTCCACCACAGGTCACTGAACATGACCCCCAGCGACCCCATGGACTCCATTTAGCTACAAAAAGACACAATGGAAGTGGGTTTCAATGAATCACGCTATCAAACAGATTGTTGACTCCCTTGTGCTGCACTATAGGATTTAAAAAGGATTTAGCTGCAGTTAGAACTTTACTGAAAAAACTTTAATCAATAAGACTGCTGTGGAGAAAGCTGCCTGAAACCACACAGCAGCAAATGGCACATGGGCATTTACAATGTCAAAGGCTTTACAAGACTAAAGGTTTTAATAGAACAGTTTCACTTATACTTATAATAATGGTACAAGCAAGAAAAATGTATTCATAAGGTTGAGATATACAATACTTAATTCAAAACCCTATTGAATGGTTTAAAAAGAAGGTTGTGAGGAATTCACCAATAAAAAGGGACATTATGAATCACTTTGTTGATTAAAATAGTTTACGTGTAGTTCAAAAACAATATTCTCTACAGTAGATTAGGGTACTGTCAGAGATTTGGTGGTGATTGACTTTTGGCTGTTACCTGTACATGGTAGGGTGGTGCACTCTCTTCTCTCTGAATGGTGCCCCTGACATGCTGGCACCAACAGGAGAGGCATGGGTTGTGCGCTCACACATTTCCTCCGGCGGACTTGGACACCCACGTCATTACAAATCGTGGTTGAACAGGGGCCCCACTCGCTCCAGTCAGTCCAATAGCTCTGCACTAAAAACATATTACAGAGGACAGAGGGACATTTTAATCTTGAAAAATGTAATTATGCACCACAGATGGTGCTAAAACACGCGAGTACAATGTTTAATATACACACTAAGAGGTGATCCTTTTTATTGAGTCCTTTTTTGAGTTTTTTGTCTAAATAATCATATCTGTGAAGAAAAAGCTTCCACAGCCCTGGGCTGCTGTAATCAGGTCTACCTGGGGGGCACTGGAAGCGAACATGGTAGTTAGAACAAACACGACCATGTGGCTGTTCCTTGTTGATGCACCAGAATCCCTTTTCCAGACTTGAATGAACCACTTCCCCAGTTTCTGCTGCTGCCACCCAGTCTGTAGTACGAGCCTCCATGGCTGTAGGCCGTGCACAAACTCTCTCTCTGTAATAGAAACGAATTGCCTCCAGGCGCTCATAGTCTCCATTTCCCCCAGGATGGTCAATGTTGAACCAAGATGTCCATTCAGTCACACCTGGAGGCACACGAAAGGAAGACGTGGATGAAAACCACAAAAATAGAACATTAGAAAAAAATAATAATTCTGCTGTGGAGGTTGGAGCTAGTTTTACATGGGGGGACACTGTTAAGAATTAAGAAAGACTTAAACAGCAGGGATGGGTTACAAGCTTTCAGAGGTCTGCAACTATCATCTGAAACTGACTTCATATACTCCAGGGAGCTTTGTATTGTTGAGGATCTTTCCATGCCCCCTAGCTTGAGTCATGAGGCATTCTGTTTAGTTTTCCATCTGTGGCATGTTCTGAAACCTGAACAGTTTCCTAGTGAGAAACATGAGGAATTACAAATAAAAGGAATCCATTAGCCACATGTGATAGATTGTTTTCCTTCAAAAGCAAAGCACTGCTTTACTCCCAAATAAAAATGTCCACCAAGAATTGATGGAAGGAACATGTGTTACAGACAGCTGTTTCTGTATAGTTAGAAAATTGTTGTTTATTGAAAGCTTAATGCTCTTCAAACTTTGAAAATGCTCCTAATTGTATTAATGTTGTGGTTTAAAGCTGTTCGCATCACAGAAAGCTGACGGAGGCAAACGATGCTCCCAGCTATGTTAACAGTGAATGATTAGAAAGCAGCTTAGTCACACATTTTTTGCACAGAAAGGTCTTTTAGTGTTACACCTCTATCTGTTTTTAATAACTGCTGAAATAACTGTGATATAGAATGATCCCACTGAGCTGCGAGATAACCCCATCCACATAAGTAATTATAGTTTTGAAACTAAAGTAAAACTCTTTGTTTTACTTCACTGATCAGAAACACAGTTTCCATAACAACAGGACTTTAGGGGAACAAACAGGAATTATTATGCTGCACTGAGTGATTTTTAGTTAGCTGCGGGTCCAAACTTGAGCTCTGTCTTTATTTGCTTCTATTATTCCATTGATAAAAGTACCTGTAATTAAGTATTTTTGAAATTAACTATTATTACTACTGTAGCCAAGGATGTCTAGACAGCACCGCTGGATGACTTAGACCAAGTTAAAAGGAACATCTTTTTTCTATTAATTCTGAACAGATGTATTCTTAAACGCAACCATACAAAAACAAAACACACTGGGTCTAAAATTATGTCTCGCCCTCATGAAATTGAGTTTAAAGTTTGCTGAGTTATGACTCTGTGAAGGAGTAAAATCTCTGAGGTAACATCTTTATCGGGCACTAAAGGATTTACCTCGAATCTTTAATGTTTTAGTCACAGCCATGAGTAAGGCTGCTAAATCAGCAAGTCAAATAGTAATAACGAGCGTACTGATATTTTTATAATACTGGCTGGAATCCGCCTGCGCTTTTGCTTTCAGCTGATATTTAAACTCTCACAGTTTGAAAACGTTTTGCCAGAGAATTGGTCTCAATCTCCCTCCGGTACCTGTTGTCTGCGAGTCAGCGTACGTGTTGAAGGCCACTCTCCGGCTCTTGTCTGTCTGACTCTCGGTTCTCACAGATCCTGCATACACAAGAAAACAGCTGGTTATAGCCCAAGCTTACACTTTTTGTCCTTGAGAAGAAGAAAGAGACGAAATTCTAGAAGTCATGTGTTTGTGATGAGAGTGTGTTACCTTTTTAAAAACATGTCTACTTGTGTTTGCTTAAATTACAC
Source organism: Tylochromis polylepis (assembly GCA_015107715.1). Lineage (NCBI taxonomy): Eukaryota > Metazoa > Chordata > Actinopteri > Cichliformes > Cichlidae > Tylochromis > Tylochromis polylepis. The sequence continues at coordinate 22,136 of VVHJ01016521.1, forward strand.
TGTTAATAAAATCAAGTCAAGCTTTCAATGTGTGTGTGTCTGTGTGTCGCAACAGCTGCTGAGATTTACTCCAATATTTGTATGGACATGTGCACGTTTTGCTCTTTCTTCAAAGCAAGAAGACTTTCTGCTTAAATGACAGCAAACTGAAGATGCACTCCCTTTTCTTTCTCTCCAATGTAAGCTTTCATCAGTCTCTATCCATCACTCTTCTTTTTTCCTATATTTCCCCTTTCCCTCCTCTCTGTCTTCTCCTTTATCATAGCTCTTCTTCAGTCTCTAATCCCTCCATCTATCATCTCCCCCAGAAATCTTTGTCATACAGCTTTTCATTTTTCTGCCCTTCTTGCCCTCCTCTGTCCTCCCTTCTCTTGATCTATCAATAAGCACCCACTGTCGAGGATGCGAATGAACCTCTAGCTGAGAAAATATGAACCTGCACTCTATTCTATGCATTCTATGCAGAGGCCAAGCATGTAAACTTCAATTTAACTTGCTGTTCACCCTTTTCTCTTACTCAAACATATACGTATATATAGGCAGCAATTTCATGCCAGTTATTTTTATTTGAAGGATTTACAACTGTACAATATGTATTGTACACAAACTGCATGCCTATATCACTAATTAAATCTTACATCATCTTCTTTTTAACGGGTGCGTTCACACACACACAGCGATAGATGTAAGCAGTAAGCAAATACGGACCTTTTAGAAAAAGAACGATATTAAAGCTGGCATTCATGTTATTTTTTTCCCTTTGATTTACTGAGCATGCACCATACATTTTCACGCATGCTTTGATGTGCAATGATTCATTTTCCTGCGGTACAAATTTTTTTATGTTTTGAAAAGCGTCAGTTGTTTTCTTGACATTTCTTCTTTCGCTTGAAACTCTGGGAAGAAATGTGAAATGTGGCTATTCGGAAAAAATAAATGTCAGTCTGTGACAGAAACAAAAAGTAGCTTATGTCGCTTCAGTGTGAGTGTGTCTGTGCGCGTGTAATATGTGCAAGCGCTTAGAACTTTGGGAGAGACGCTGCTGAGTTTACGAGCAGAGACGCCCAGCACAGAGACCTGTATCGATCCCAGTCCCCGCTGGTTTTACAGCTCACTTCAGCTCACTTCAAGTCTTTAGTTTCATGCCAGCACATTTCTTTTCAAGCCCTGATGGCTTTTGATAGATTTACCAAAAGAAGGATAACAGTTCAACGGGACACACATCAACATTACATTTTAGGGTAATGTAGACTGTCAGCTGACCTTCATGGTTGTTGATTTTTTTTATGCCCTTGGCTTTAAAAACCATTGATACATTTCCAGATCAGCTTTGTCTCTCTGATACACTGGAATGACTTGATAAACAGAAGCAAATGCGTTCACACTGATCTGGTGAGCAGATGTGGCTCTTCCTGCAGATTTAGTTTAGTAAATCAGTTCAAATAGTTTTTCCACAATTTTCTTTTTGTCTCCCGAATTATGTGTCTGTCCTGATTGCATTGTGAAAGCAGGTAAAGCGCAGTTTTTCTCACTGGATGATGATGTTCAAAACACATCTCTCTCTCTCCCTATATCTATATATCTATATCTATCTATCTGTCTATCTATCTATCTATCTATCTATCTATATATATATATATATATATATATATATATATAGAGAGAGAGAGAGAGAGAGAGATTATATTTACATTCTTATTCCCTTAAGAATTTATTCAAGAACATGCACAAAGAAACCTTTTGTTTCTTTTATTAAAAATGAATTAAAACTCCTGTGGCTGATTAATAATGCTCCCCATTCTGAAGCCCATGTTATTTCCAAGAAGTTCCAAAACGCTATTTCGGCTCCTGTTACATAACATTTTTCTTTCCTTTTCACACCAGAGCAAAGGGAATTCACAGCAGAACCGTGGGATTATCATTTCAAGATGTCTGATAATGATGAAAATGAAATGGCAAACAATTCGTGGATTTTATAGGGTGACTAATGGTTTCAGAAAGCAGACAGAGGAAACCCAGATTAGCCACAGAAGAAGGCAAATGTTGGGGTAGTGACCTCAGTAATGGCTGGGATGAACTGGCTTGGTTCCCACGGCGCACTCAAAGCTTATTGTGCTTCTGAGGGCCATGTTAACACTTCATGAATTTTAAATGCTGGGGGATTTCATTGGGGCACTGCTTCATGCATCTGGTATGTGAGCGAATTTACCTCATCAAGAGGCAAGTAACACACGTTTTTCAAGCCAACAGGAGCAAAGTTAGAACTTATTATTTCCTTTTTACGCTTTAGGAAAATACACCCTAAAGGGACTCACTGGTGCACTATACCTTGTTCGTGTGTTCCTTGTGGGTTTGGTCTTGTGAACAGAAATGTCTTTATGCTTTGACTTTTTGTAGCTGCTGTTACACAACCCAAACGCTGTGTATGTTGCTTCTGATTTTCTGATTCAACGGCCCATTTGGCGCTTGTCAAATCACTGCTGAACAATAAACCTCGTTTATGACATGACAGTGTTGCGGTTTGTCTTTGTTTAGATCACATGGTTAAGTTTAGGAAATAGCCACATTTTGGTGGAAATGACAGGCTGTCCTCTTAGAAACAACTGCATTAGTCATTTCAAAATGAAATATGTTTACATTCAAGTGCCAGCAGTTTTAGCCACACTCACTGTGACCCTCATAAACCTTGGACAAGGTATCAAGATAGCTGCACTGATGTGTTCGGATAGATCTGCATCCTTTTCCACATATAGCAACATGGTAAGTTCCTGAATACCAAGCAATGTCACTTATATATCTGAAACATAGCTACTGGATTACTTTTCATCCACCGCTGCATTCATTGTCCTCTTTATCCACCATGGGTCCGTTGTGACAACTGCAAGTCTTATTTTAGAGAACTAGCTTTGGGTTCAATGATTTACGTCACAGTGGTTCATTCTGAAATACAGCTGGTTCACTTACGGCCTGGCTGCACAAAGGCAAATCTTCTATTAATAAGCCCTGGTGCCTTTGTGAAAGACAGCCTCGCTCTCCTTCACTTTCTGAGTGAGAAATTTCTGCCTTCGCCAAAATCTAATAAAAAAAGCTGCAGAAGAGTGGAACTGTGGAGAAAATGGAGGACCTTATGAAGTTGCACCCAACACAGTTTCACTCATGTTAGGGAGGTATGGTTGTGCCAGACGCAGGCTGGCAGACAGATGAGGCTTAAATGCAAGGTCTGGATCCTGTTTATTTATAATATTCCAGATCCCTACAAGAAGGAGAAGATGTGAAAACACCAGCATGCTTCCTCATGTTACATAACCTACTAGACAAAGCAAAGCTCGCTCAAAGAATGGGGTTGTGCTTTATTTGTTGATGTTGCTCGTGCTCAGGCTCAGGAGTGTGTGTGACAGCAGCTGCCACAGGAGTGCTTAAATTAAGTTAAAAACAGAGGCATTCCATGCATGAACTGTGTATGTATTGTGTGTGTGGGCCTGTGTATGTGATGATCCGTTTGCCATGTCATCTGGAAGTTGTTTATGCGTTTGGCTAGCTCCTTAGCTGAGGTGTGTGTGGTTTCAGAGTCTGCTCTTTCTCTCAGTGCCTATCTCTCTCTCTTTACCCCAAAGTTTCTTCTTCTTCTTCTTCTTTTCAAAAGTCTCTCAAAATTCATAAACATCTGTAGCTCCTTAAAATCAGCAGTTTTGTCCGTGACGTTAACTAATGGTGGAAACCAACCACATGATTTAAGGATTTACAAAAGTATAACAGAGGATTTGTGTATTTAAAGGAAGGTATTTGTGGAACACCACATTGTTTCCTTGATACTATTAAAAACAGTTCGTCAGTGTTGAATTTCTAAAAAAAAAATATCTGGAGGTCCTTGGTTGAACTTCTCCACCTGTGCACAGGTACTGAGCCAGAAGCCGAAAATGTAAAGCATCTGATTACTCCTGCAACAAATAATTTCTTGGCATCTCTTCTTGTGTCTGTACACATGAGTAGAAAAGAAAAGCAAAGAAAGATGTGATATAGCTTGCAGCATGTCATTAATGGGAATTTGCGCCTTTTCGTTTGATCCTTTGTAATCTCTGTGTCAGTCATTAAAGTCAGCTGGCCAGACAGCTCTGTGCTTTATAGCAGACAGTGGTCAGCATCTGGAGAACTACCCCTCCGTCTGACTAACAGCCCTCCAGCTACTCACCAACTATTTTGGCTTTGCGTGAAAATTATGCAGTGAAAAGAAGAGAAGAGAAGAGGAGAGAAGAGAAGAGAAGAGAAGAGAAGAGAAGAGAAGAGAAGAGAAGAGAAGAGAAAGATTTACACTCAAAGGTGGTAATACCACTGTTTTCCCCTCTGAGTTACAGTGGGCATTCAGCAGCAGCTGCCAACTTTAAATAGAAAAACAGCTCGTAAACCTCTAAGCTCGAAGGTGTGTGGAGAGAGTGGATGAGAAACGAGGCGAGGAGAGAATGTTTGATGGAGTAGGACAGGGAGAAGTAGGTAGAGAAAGGTGGAGGAGAGCGTTTGATTGAGGGAGAGACAGAAGGGAGAAAGGTGGGGAAAGTATTTGTGGGGAAATACCTGAGGGAGACAGATTAGAAACAAAAGGCGAGCAGATGAAGATGAGCAGAAAGATGGAAACATAGTCGTTACTTCAGTGGTGGATTGAATGCAGTTATGAGGGCTGAGCTGGTCATCAAAAGTGAAAAGGAAAGAGTGAAATGCTGGCCAGTGTGACGGTGGAAAAAAGAGGGCGGTAAAGTAATTTTACCTGTACTCTCATTCCTCTTTTTATTCCATTTTGTCATTTAGCCGAGCACAAACCAAGCAGGTGGAAAAGTGGGCCACTGGGTTTGTGATTATTGCACCTTGTTTCCACAGTGACTGGGTTTATACCTTTAGGGACTGCTCCCACTGTTAGAGGGTGAAATAAGGACAAAAATGCACCACCTTACTGCAAGATGTGGATGTACTGCTAAAGGAGGGTGGCATGAGGCGTAAAAATTTTACGATCCATTTTAAGGTTGGAGTGTCCTGTTCAGTCAGAGTCAATATGAATCACCATTTATACATACACTTTCACTGGCCTCTAATATTTTGATATATACTCATCAGTGAATGGCACAAAGACATTTACAGCTCAGAGGCTTCAAAGCCCAACAAGCTCCCTCACTTTGGAAAAAAAGAGAGAAAAACCTAATGTGAAGCAGCTGTAAGGCAAACAGAAAGTGACAGCTCTGGAAAAAGTGCTGCTGCTGCTACTGGTGTCACTCGGGAAGAATGGCAAACCTTCAGCGGATGATAAGAGTGAAGTTTGCTGGGAAGAACTCCTAATCTCATCTGGAAGAAACCGTGTTGTGCTAATGTCTGCAGATAACCGACGCTTAACCAGCATTAAAAACTGGGAACTAGCGCGAAAAAGCTGGAATTTCAAACTGGATCTTGGTCACATAATAAAAGCTAGTCACAATTTTCATAAAGCAGGCCTTCTGTTTGCTGATAGTGGCGACTAATGTGCTGGAGCTTTGTGATTATGAAAACAAAGCGTGGGCCACCACTTCGTTGTTGTTTTGTCATTAAACGACACTGCAGGGACGGTTTTCACGACCTCTTCCCCTTAACATCCCACTCCATCTCCAACCATCTCCTTTGTGTTATTAAAAGTCCTGGAGAAACATGCATATGGCTTTACATTCGAGATTTTGAGATAAAGAGGTAAAAAGGCAGTCTTATCACACGTTTCCATCACTTCAAAGGATGTTACTTTGACTTACTTTTACATTGCTAGAGACTTACTCTACCCATAAAAAGTATTTCTACTTTCCTAAGCCTAACCTCAAACCACATCTTCTCACCATTTTATGATTTACAACACGGACTCTATGACTTCACATCCCCAGAAGGGAGTAGGCTGACTTTGAACACAGATTAATGTCCCTACAGCGTAAGTAATCCAAGTACACGCACACTAATCATGCACTACTCTTATCATATGAGCTCATCTTCAGACATTTGTCTAAATTCTTTCAACATCCCGCTCTGACATCCTTAGGGAAATGCCGTCAACTTGGGAAACTCTACAGTTACTGTCAGTCGTGCTGCACATGTGTTAATACTCATAAAGCTGGCCCTCTTTCTTGTGTGATTATGACAAGAGAACTGAAAATTGCTCAAGGTTCATTTTCAACATTTGCAGTTTCATGAGCATCATTTTGTTGGCAAATCTGTAGTTACAACAATTTCTTGGGATTGTGTCATTCTGCAATCGTTTTTTTTTTTTTTTTTTAATTTAATGATTAAAATT
>VVHJ01016530.1:984-17977 GCA_015107715.1 Tylochromis polylepis
CAGAAACAGAGACACTGCTGAGCTTTATTTGCTTCCCTCTAAATGTAAATGGTCCCATGCTCCATCTTATCCTCACACGAGACACGGAAACTGAACATTTAGCAGGATTTACTATATACCCCCTATTTTTCTGAGCATTTCTTAAGAACGTTCACATTTACAGCGATGTATTATGCAACGCCTGAAACAATCCCTGTAAAATATCTGCAAGTGCTGCAGGTAACAGAGAGAGAAACTGTAACCACATCCTTCCCACAGATGTACCATCGAGTGCAGAAACACATTTAAGAGCAGAGCTTTCTCGCGCTGTCATCTAAACGTGGTCAATAATATCATCAGTCTGTAACATCAGCATCAGGTGATGTTTCACTTGTGTTCAGCAGAGTCGATTTAACCAACGCCATTTTACTTTGATCCAAGTTCACTTCTACACAAGCTGCTTCATCAGAGCTCTTCACATTTACCATCTTCATCAAAGAAATGTGGTTATGAACAGACGGAGGAGGGACTTTTATTCTGACTGTTCACCTGACGCTCCAGTCCTTCCAGTAAGATTCAGTACAATGTTCAAAAACATGAGCAGAACTGTGGTAACTACACGAGGACGCAGCTGATGAGCCACGCTATGAAGATATGAGAAAGAGCTGTTGAAGCTAGATTAGGAAGAGAGGTGACGATCAGGGAGCAGCAGCGTGGCTTCACGCTGAGAACGAGCTCCACAGATGTGATGTTTGATTTGAGAGTGCTGATGGAGAAGTTCAGAGAAGGTCAGAAGGAGCCGCACTCCGTCTTTATGGATCAGAGAAAGCAGGTGATTGGCTGCTGTATGTGAGGGTGGTGCAGGACATGTATGAGGACAGTTTAGACACTGATTGTTCTCTCCAAACTTATTCTGGTTCAGAAAAGAGATGTGTGAGGCTTGGACAGCAATTTAGAAAGCTGTGGTGCTCACTCACTGCTGTATTGGATTATTCTGAATAAAAGGGTTTTTTTATGCTAATAGATGAGTTTTCACAGCTTAAAGCCATTTCAACATCTGTCATGAGGTCCCGGCCTTTCTCTTGTTTTTAGCGTTACAGTGTTACGACCCGGCCTAGGCGGGTCCCGAGCCGTGACATGCAATTTAGGTTTGTCTTCCCCACTCCCGCTATTCCCAAGAAAGGCCAGCAACAACTGAATGTAAAAGCAGCAATTTATTGGCTTCAGAGTAGAGCAGTGCCCAAAATAACAAACAGAAAGTCTCCAGGTCCCTACGCTAACCTACCCGAAAATGAACAAAGAAAAGACAAAACTCTGACCTAACTCCGAACTCAAAACAGGAGAAAAGGGTTTATAACATAAAGGGCTTCTCACTCCTACGTCGCTGCCGTGACACGTATTTACAGTGAGCACACAATTACTATACAAATAAACTATTTACAGAATATTTACAGGTGTGTCTGTACTTTACGCCGGAACACACAAACTCACAAACATCCAAAAACAGAACCTGGCTGTTTGTTGGATGTAGCAGAATGAGGATACGAGCAGGAGCGAACGGCACCGGGCACGGAGTGACAGAACTAGAACGATGGCGACCGGACGAGGAAATGGCACAAACGCGCCCCGAGCAGCAAGCTGGCGGTTAAGAATCCGTCCTCCACTCATTCCTCCAATCACAGTCCACTCCAGTCGGTGCTTCGTAATCCAACCTGGAGGGAGAAAAAACAGCACCCCCCCCCACACACACACACTCCCCGAGGGGAGGAGATGCACATAACACACTCATCACAGACCCTCGGGTTGTAACATGCAGTAATACCATCAGGAGACTGTCTTATTGAGAGCCTCTTAAAAAGCAGCTCACAGTCAGATGAAGTTTTTGTACTTTCCTCAGGACTGCAGTGTTGTTATTTCTTTGTTTCAAGTCATCTGCCTTCTCTTCACTATAATGGAAATAAATAAATGTGGTTCTCAAAGGAACAAAAGGGGAAAAAAACACATCCAGTTTGGTGTTTTTAAAGCGATGAAAAAAAAAATCTATCAGTGTCTTTAGAAAGGACCTAAACAGACTTGTCACGTCATGTGATCAATCAGGCAGATTAGCAGGAAGTTCCCAGACTGGACTGGGAAGAGCCTTTTGAGGACTAGTCAGGTGTTTAGCATTATGTGTGGTCAGTGTATACACACTGTCTGTTTTCTGTCTTTCTGAATCCACTCAGTGCACACCGCCCCCTCGGCCTGTGCGTCGAGGTTTCTGATAGTTAGAACAACTCGGGGGTGTTGATTCATTTAAACTAACATAATCATCCTGCTGCAACCAGGTTTCTGTAAGGCAGAGTAAATCGATTTGTTGATCAATTATTAAGTCATGTACTAACAGAGACTTGGAGGAGAGAGACCTAATATTTAAGAATCCACATTTCACTGTTTTACTCTTTGGTTCAGATGTGGATACTGTATTGTTCTTTCTTTGTGATTTTTTATGTTTAAGTTGTTTATTGCTTTAGGGTGCTCATGCTTCTCAACCTCACTTGGAAAGTCTATGCCAGGGTACTGGGTACTTCGTCTGCCTGTTAGTGGAACCTTAGATTCATGAGAAACAGGGTGGTTTTCATCCTGATCATGGAACACTGGATCGGCTCTTTATTTTCTCAAGGATATTTGAGGATGCATGGGAGTTCCCAAACAGTCTACATGAGTTTTGCGGACTTGAAGAAGGCATTCAACCGTGTGTGCTGTTGGAGGTGCTTTGGGCGTATATTGTATCAGGCTCATTGCTGTGGCCCAACCGGTCCCCGTACAACCATTACAAGAGCCCGGTTCACATTGTTGGCAATACGTCAGACTCATTCTTTGTGGTTGTGCGACATAGGGAGTGCTGTTGTTTGTCACAATTTTGTCCATAATTTCTATGGACAAAATTTCTATGTGCAGACAAGAGGAAGTCTGGTGTGGTGGTCACGGGATCTTGAGATTCTCCAGCTCACACGCGTTGGGGTGGTTCACAGCCAAATGCGATGCAGCTGGGATAAGAAATGGCATTTCAAAATCCAAGACCATGGTCCTCAGTTTGAAAATGCTCTCTGGGTTGGGAACAAGTTACTACCCCTGGTAGAGCAGTTACAGATCTTGGGGTCTTGTTCATGATCTAGGGGTGAGTGGACCAAGAGACTGGATCGACAGATTTGGGAAGCATCTGCAGTGATGCAGATGCTATACTGGTCTGTCATGGTAATGGGAAAGCTGAGTGTAAAGGCAAAGCTGTTGAATTATAGCTACACTCTTACGTTCACCTATGGTCACAAGCTCTGGGTAGTGACCATAAGAATGAGGTTGCAGATACCACATAGAAATGAGCTTTCTCTGAATGGAGCCTAGGCTCAGCCTTAGAGAGAGTGAGGAACTCTGCCATTCAGGAAAAACTAGGAACAGAGCTACTGCTCCTCCACACTGAAAAGAATCAATTGAGATGATTAAGGCATCTGACCAGGATGCCTTCTGGGTGCCTCCAAGATCATGTGTTCAGCGCATGTTCCATTGGAAGGAGGCCCTGGGAAGATCCAGGATACTCTGGAGAAATTATATTTCTTGGAAACGCCTTGGTGTCTCCTCCCCTCCCCCGGCCCTCCCTGAGCCTGACTCTGCTGGAGGTTTCTTGCTGTTAAAAAGAAGTTTTTCCTTCCCACTGTCGCCAAAGCGCTTGCTTGTAGGGGGTCATATGATTGTTGGGGTTTTCTCTGTTGTATTATTGTAGGGTCTACCTTACAATATAAAGTGCCTTGAGGTGACTGTTGTTGTGATTTGGGGATGTATAAATAACACTGGATTGAATTGAAGCGCTGGAGGAGGTGGATGGGGAGAGGGTGGTCTGGGCATCTGCTTAGACTGCTGGCCCAGAGAGTTGCAGAAAATGGATTGATAGATCGATGGATCTGACTTTTCTTTGCATGACAGACTCTACATGGATAAGAGTACTGGGCCACCTACACATTAAACCTACAGGAGCCATGGAAACTCACGCCACAGTTTTTATGCTTACATTAATGCCAGAGGTTTGGACCTCCATAGTTACTGAGTAAGCAAATCAGTGACTTTACACTTTTACACATTACATGCCTTAGCACTGTAATGGCACTTTAGTGGCTGATTTACTCTAGCTGCTAAAAGCCTCCACTTAATAATAATACTCTTTAAAATTGATTATAAAATATATCTAGGAAGGAGGTAAGAGATTGCACTAACCAACTTGCTGCAGTAGTGGCATCCTACTACAGTGCCATGCAGAAATTCAGTGAGCTCCTTATGATGACCCATTCTTTCATAAATGTTTGTAAAGACAGACTGCATGACTAGGTGCTTTATTTTATACATCCCTGGAAATGGGAAACACCTGAATTCTACGATTAGGAGATGCGGCCAAATTCTTTGTCCATATAACTGTAGATTCAAACTGAATAATTTTTATGAAACGATTAGGCAAAGAATCACTGAGTGTAATAAAAGTGCAAAACACAGAACTCCTGAAAAGGACATAAACCACAGGCTGGCTAACTAGCTAAAACAGATTTCTTGGTTCTCAGTGTCTGTGTCTAATAAAGCCATGCTGGTCCATTAAAATAACAATACCAAGACAGAACAGCAGAATTTGATGTCCTGGGATGAGAACACATTGGTTTTACAATGTATCTGAATGCAGATTTCTAAAACCCAGCCTCCAATGATTCATATTTACTTAAAACAAACTGGACTAAGCGCGCTTAACTGCATTAGTGTAAACAAAGAACTCATATGAGAATATGACTTAAAATATAACTCACTGATTCGCTCCCCTGACATAATATTACAAACTCAAAATAAAAGGAAAAAAAAAGACAGACAACACAGATGTAGGGCCTACGTTTGTTTCTTCAGCTTTGTTTGCTGTGGTATCTAGATGTATAAGGCTGGTCCAGTCATTGTATGTTTCTGGCCATTCACAGTGTCCTGCTGAATGATTGTCCCTGGTCAGATGGTCAGAGGTAGAAGCCGGTGGCTGGTGGGTCCGGAAGTGTAGGCAGAGTCTCAGGGCTGGGCACCTGGATAGTAGGAGGCACAGATCCATTCCTGTTAGGCAGGGCACAACCTCCTGGGTAAGGACTGTTTAGCATGCAGCCATTTTCCATCTGCAAAGGTTATAAAATATAATTTACACCAAAGCAGTCGATGTGATTAAAGAATTGCTATGGGACTGTCATTTGGCACAGTGTGTATTTGTATAAGATAAAGATTATATAAAAATTATTCATCATCTTAAAATAATCCTCAAAGCAGAAACAAAAACCCAAACAAATAAATAAGGCAAAAACCTTACTGTGAATATCAAAAAAAATATCAGTTATAGGGTAAAGACCCTACAATCTTCTTCTTTTTGCTCCCCCCTTTGGGGATCGCCACAGCGGAGCATCTGCCTCCATTGCAGTCTGTTCCTACCATTCTCATCTGTCACAACAACATCTACATTTTCTTCACTACATTCACGTATCTACTTTGTGGTTTTCTTGAGCGCTTGAAAAAGAAGGCAACTGGACTTATTTTTATGTTTGTGAAAACATTTCAGCTCTCATCCAAGAGACTTCTTCAGTTATAAAAACAAATGGTGGAGAGTCCCAGGTGTTGAATTCCTAGTGGTAGTTGCCCCTTTGGAGGTGCTCCTGAGAGTGGCTGACCCAACATTGATCATGTGAGCCAAGGTGTGAGTGGGTGCCGAGGCGCATGGAAGTGATCTCAAGAGTGTTTGACAGTTGGGATCGAAAGCCACCCCCATCCAATGATGGTTGCTCACAATGAATGAAGATGGGGTCCTTTGTATAAAGCGCTGTGAGTGCTCCAGGAGAGCAGAAAAGTGCTATATAAGAATCAGTCCATTTACTTGACTCCTCTTTAAACCATCTGCGTCCTCAGTCCAAAATGCGGACACTGGCATCCTCGAAAGAGTGACCTTTGTGCTTTAATTGCATATGTACAGCTGTGTACATCTGTCCTGTTGAGGTGGCTCTTCTATGATGTGCCAAGTTTTTGTGGAGTGGCTGTTTGGTTTCTCCTATGCAGAGGTCCAAACAGTCCTCATAGCACTGCACAGCATACACTATGCTGTTTAACGTGTTTGAGTTTTGTGCTTGGGATGAACTGCTCTATCCAAAGTTCTTCTGCCCTTTTTTTTTTTTCCCCTTCACACCTTGGCTCATGTGATGACACACATGATCTATAGTGGGTCAGTAACCCTCAGAACCACCTTCACAACCTCAGTAAATACATCGGATAAATAACTGGGATTCTCCACCATTTGTTTTTATAACTGAAGAAGCCTTTTGGATGAGAGGTGAAATGTCTTCACAAACCTAAAGAAGTCCAGTTTCCTTAATTTTTTAAATTCTACACTACCATGACCTGCATGACTGAGAACTTACACACACCCTCAGTAGTTTTCTCCTTTTCTTCCTCATCTTTTTGTCAGTGCCACCGTTTCCAAACCATAGATCAAAGCAGGTCTTACTACCATCTTGTAAACCTTCCTTGGCCCTTGCTTCTCAACTTCTCCTAATCACCGTCCTGTGTAGACTGTATATTGTCTCAGTCTACCCTTGTCCTTTGTTGGGTGTGCTGTTCAGTTTCCAGTGTTAGTCCACGTCCTGTTTTTTGTCTCCTAGGGTTTCAGTTCTTTGCGAGTTGAGAGTTTGCATTTGTTTTTGGTTTAGTTTTGTGTTTTTCTTTATGCTGTTACATATCTGCCCATTAAAGGGCTTGCCTTTAGTTAAACCTCCTTCTGCCTTCATCTCCTTAGAACACTCACTCTGGAAATACGTGTTCACCATAGCCATTTCTATACTTTTCACAAAAAACACTACCACCTATCCTTTCACTTTTTCATCATACCTACCCAACACCACCTCATTACCTCAGTGTTTCTCACCCACGTGTGCAGTGAAGTTTGCTTCAGTCACCCCTCTCTCCCCCTTGGGGACACTTTCGCATTCTTCCCTACCATCCCGAGGCTGTCTCAACCACTTCCTGAATTCTGAGTGACATTCTTTGCAATCCTCAAATTATAGATTGAAATTCTTTCAATCGAATAACTGAGTAATTGTTGCAAAGACGATTTCCTAATAACAGCTATAAATGTGAATGCTACTAAAAAGTTAAAATGTTTTTAACTAACCTGGGTAGACACACTGTATGCCGGGCTCAGGATGGAACCTCCAAGCTGTGTAGCTAGTAATGATTTCAATGTCATAACAATGCGCCACTTATCAGCAACCTCACCTTACTGTGACTGGGGTCATCAAGGATCTCAGAGGTCACCATGCCAAAATGGTCGAGCTGGTGGCAGGGCTTACCCACTCTTAGAATCTGCTCTAGGGAGGTATTGGAGGGAGGGCACTGCGACAGACTGGAGATGACCTCGAACAAGGGGTCCGGGATCTGCTCTGGTTGGCTTTTGTGGTTCATTCCACGAAAAGATGCAGCTGTGCACTCAGCCCCCTGCTGTTCTGCACTGCTCTCAAGCAAATCACTTCCACTGATTGTGTAATGCACATTGTCCATAGTGGGCTTGTTATAAGACTCTAGTGAGGTGTCTGTAAGAGTGTTTTGGCTGTTATCAATGCAGAAACTGCTGCCCAGACTCTCGCTGAAGCTGTAGTTCTGCCATGGCATTTTTCCCGCTGAATGCTCTGGGCTCGACGGACCACATAATCCGTCAAGGTTTGCTGCCTTCTGTTTGGCATGGCACTGTTGTGAGAGCTGCTTCTGGGTCCTTTGTTGCTGCTCCTGCTCAAGGTAGTGTTGGTGAAGCTTGCTATTTAAGTCTGAGGCCTTGTCATTGGAAGTACTCTGTTGTGTGGTCAGTTGTTCCAACCCTATCTCTGCAGAGACTAGAATGTCTTGGGCTGTCCATTGTCCATAGGCAATAGACTGAATTTGCCCCAGCAGCTCTCCACTTACTATCCTGTTAGGGAAATGGTCACTCTGCTGGCCCCAGTTATGTGGTACTTTAGTGGTCCGCATGTTGAGATGCTGTTGCATCTGCTGGGATAGCTGGACAATGGGAGTGTGCTCCATTATTGGAGGCTTAGAGGGACGAAACTGCATTTGCACATTTGTATCAAGATTATTTTCTGATAATGACACTGTTGTGGAGGCTGCTGTGGTAGCGCTAGGTGGCACCTGTCCTCCATGTACTGTGGAATCAGTCCTTCCTTCTATTGAGTCATAGATGTAAGAGAGAATCTCATCATTTGTCAGCAGATCATCCAAAGTGGGGACATGCTCTGGGTCCATCTCAACTCTGATCATACGCTCATCCAGCAGCAGCAACTCCAGGTCCTCAGCACTCAGCCCCAGCCCTTCCAGAGCTCCAAACAGCTCGCTGTTTGAATAACTCCTCTCTTCTGCATCCATAACCCCTTGGCCTTCCACAGAGAGGGAGTCCAAAGTAACCAGCAGTGGGTCAAAGCTGGTACCTGGTTCTGTGATACCTGGACCTACAACACCATTAGTAGGTTCATTCCAGCTTCTATGCAGGCTGGAGGGTTCACTTTCAGAGAAACTAATTTGCTCTGCAAAGAAGCTGCTATGAAATGACAGTTTGGGCTCCACAGCTGGCTGACAAACATATACAGACTCATCCTGACTCATGAGTGCCCCAAGAAGGGAGCTAGGGTCGAGACCATACGTCAGCAGCTTATCAGTCCGGTTCTTCTTTGAGTTACTAAAATTTTTTTCACAGCTTCCGTCTCTAAAGCCTGCAATTGGATGATTGGACTGATAGAGCAGGGCTTCTCCTGTAGCATATGTAAAGGGCAGATGCATAGAGCGCTTACGCAAATGTTCTCCTCCTTCTTCATCCCTATAAACACAGAAGACATCATTGTCAGGACTTCTTCGTGCAGTTTTTTTTAACAACTAAAAAATACACACTTACAGCTTATGAAGGGAAGGAGAATGGATATCTTAATGGTTTGATTCAGTGTATTATTCTAGATAAATGACCAAATGAGATTTTTGGCCAATTCTGGCAAAACAAATACAGATAGGTCCATACAAAAGAGGCCTCTGGGTGGCGATGATGTAATCTGGTTTCCCATTCTTATACACTAGCCGGGCATTGGCCTGGACCCATTTCCACTGGTTTTCCTTAGTCAGGAGTCTGAACACCGTCAGACCACTCTCTCCAGTCTTCATCACTATAAAAACATTGAACATAAGAACTGTTATTCAGAGATAACGCTAATATAAAATAATATAAATCTAATGAAAGCATTTCTTTCCACTATGACAGTCTAAATCTACATAATACTTTGAAGTTTTGGACACTAGCATTACATGCCACATCCCATTAAAGGTATTTATTTTAAATGTGTTTCCGGGACATCGAAAGTTGCCATGCTGTCAGATGACAAATTATCCACAGTATCTGTGTCCTGCCAAATTGGACAGGGTGGCAGTGGACTGACTTCGAATGTGGTCAGCACACCGATTTATTTCACCTTTACTAGTAGGTTAGGGTCAGGCACGAAAACAGTTTGGGTTAAATCACTGCCAGTAACATATCTGTCCACTGAAGAGTATGTGGTGGTGGTGGTGGTGCTGCTCTATGGATCATCTCTGATGCTTTGCCCTAGCCTCTCTTCAGGCAGCTCTGCAGCTTTGCTCAATCTGTTTACTAATCCCACAGGATTACTTGCAAAAGGTGTCTGAACTCTTTGACCAGGCTGGACCAAACGTCCTCAACTTTTTAAAAGGCTGATAAACACAGGATTTAGTTTACATTTACTCTAGATGTTCAAGAGCAAAAACTTTTTGTCTGCATGAATGTTTAGCCACCTAAGTAGCTGCAGTTAATTTTGGTTTTGCTGAATAGAGAGGTATGTTTCAATCAAGTCTCAAATCCTGGATTCTACCCTGTTCTCATATCTCAAGAGAATCTTCTCAATGATTTTTTTAACCAGTGACACACAACTTTACTTCTCTGTACAACCTCAATAATCTTACAAACATCAATGACTGTCTAGCTTCTGCTGGATTCTAATTGGATCTCTCAAAATTTGCTCCACCCCAACCTTGCCAAGGCTGAGATCTGTGAGATTAGCTTTTTTGCTAAGGAGATCATTCCCTGCCAGCATCGGGCTTGCTGTAATGAATTTTGGTATTGCTTTTCACTTGCATGTTAAATTTGAGTCATACTTTACTTTAATTCATAAATACTGCAAAACCTTCAAACTATATTATAAGTCAGTGTCCTGGAACTTCTAGTGTACGACATTTTCATAATTGGTCTAGTTTAACTCACACTTTACGTTGATTACTCAGTGCTTCCAAATCAACTGGCAGGGCCTAGGCTGCTAACAAAGTATTCGTGTTCCTCTTGACCTGCTTCTCTAGATTCAGAAACCATTTAAAAATGATAACTTTAATTTTAATTCTATATATGGCATCACATGGCTGGTCTGTGTGTATATCAGAACTGCTGAGAGTTTTTTTTTTTTAAGCTGGTGGCTTTTTATGATTTCCCTCTTCTTCTTGCAAGTCTAGAGAGAACACACATGAAGGTCATCAAATACTATAAAACACATGTTTTCAGTGTGCAGCTTGGCTTTTGTAACTTACTGTTAGGTCGCTATATTTCACCGTTTCCAAAGCACATTATTCCTTTAGTGACATCTGATAATATGAAAGAATCATCAGACATTCATTTTAGAATTTAATTGAAAATTAAGATAGTTATTTATTAATTTTTTGCATTTATTATTTTATGACAGTGCAGTGGAGCAGACAGCGAAGGACGGGTAGAGGGGAATAACATGCAGAAAATCAATAACATGCAGTAGCCTTTCGGTATATGGATCGCCTGCTCAACCCGCTGTGGTATGCGGGTGACCTGATTCTAGAATAATTTTAGTAAGTCAGACTTTGGATCTGTACATTATGTGTTGAAGTTATACAGTAGTAATTACAATTTTAGCACACATTAAGACCTTTTTAATTAATTCATGAAATGTCTGAAAGTAAATCAAATAATAATTTTGGTCGTGTTTAAAGGCTTTGTAAGAACATTTTTACCAAGTACAGGAAACAGAGCTAGGCAGTCTGCAGGGCTGTGGTAAAATTCAGTCATAACTTTATACCGTGGCTCTCGGTTGGAAAGCAGACATGCGTAATAGCTCATGTAACCTGCTAAGATACTGAATGCAGATGGCCAAATCAGCCGCAGCAGTAGCACAGGCCTGGTAATAATATGTCCACAAAGAACAAATATACCAGAGCTTATATTTTCACATCACGAGGGTAACATACAGACAAAGGCTTCAGTCTGTTTTAAATGCTCAATTTCATACAACTTTTTCTTTCCTACTCTTGGCTCAGTGAGAATGTAAATCCTCTCGGCACACAGCTCTGGTTATGACCACAGAAGCCCCACCCACCTGCTGTTCAAAACTCCTGTTTCCATGAGGCAACAAATCAGAAGAAAGCCTCATAGAGGATGGAAATGAGTGATTTTCAGGCACAGACAAATTGAGGGGCACCATTAAAGTCCTGAATTTGCTATACAGGGTATTTTGCCATACCTCCTAATCTCTGACTTCAGGTGTCTGAATTTGAATTCACTAGACTGTTTTGGCTCACAGTTGGTTTTTTGGTTGTACTTACTTCTGACATGGTTCTCTGCACAGTACAACATATCTGCGGCATGGATGAACTGATAGCCAGATCCCCTCACCCGCAGTTCAGCCTCCGTATACCCCAGCACTATCTTCCCCCTGTACAAAAAATGACCAGAATTACCTTGGACATTTGTTTATAGTTCATTGCATTCCACATGTCATTAATGTTCTGTAAAGAAGGCAAAAACAAAACAAAAAATATAGTATTATATTTTAGTAATATTTTAGTTATATTTTAGTAAGAAATCTAACATCCTCTGAAAATGCTCCACTTTAGCATGTGGCTAACACAAATCTCAAACCTAATTTTACCTTCCAACCCTAAACTGTTTGTCACCCTGGTGGAACAAACTAACAAACAAAAAAAAGAAAAAAACCAAAACAGAACTGAGGTATCTAACTCTAATACAAAGTACTGAAATGTATTTTTACTTTGCATCACAGGCCATGGGGGTGAAGTCCAGCTTGTGTTTGGTTCTAAAGATCATGTTCTTGGTTCTGATCTCTAGAATGGATGGAGGCTGAAGAGGAGTTGCAATAGCGAATAACGCAAGCAGTGGTGGAGCTTTTCCTCTGTTTTCTTGCCACTGGTTCTGCCCATGCAAGAACTTGAACCTTCCCTGGATATTCAAAGCCTAGAAATAAGCAAAATAACTAGTTATCTTTCTTGGTAATGTACTGTATGTGACTTTGTATTTGTATTAGTAGATGTACCATTTTATAATCTGTGAGTACTACAGATATGAGTAAGTGTAAAGATGGCTCTTTGAGGAAAAACCTCAATGAAGGTGGGAGTTAACGGTAATGGGAACATGGAAACAGATAACAGATGACTCCTATAAAAGTTTGGATCCTTTCTTGGGAAATGTAGCTCAGAAAACCAGAGATCAGTTGCAATGTTAGTGATCCTAGGGAGCTACATCCACAGCCCCCAGTCCAGAGTGTGTGATAATTAAAGGCACAAAATATAATATTGCAGTAGAAAGTGCTTTGAGTGTTCAGTTAGAGCTGAAAAGTGCTACATAAATACCTGTTCATGTTATGTCTTTAACTCACCAGCAATAAAAATACACAAATACACTCCTACAATAGATGTCCACTTGCAGAGAACAGGGACGTCAAGTCACAAGTCCATGTTTTGAACACGTGTCATGTGTTAGCTTTGGTAAAAATAGACATGTGAAAATGTTATGTACCAGAAAACCAGAAGAGTTGTCCAAGAGGCAGCGAAAGCGACACACAAAGCTTCTCTCTAGGAAGGACGAGTTCTCCGGGGGCAGTTGTTCAGGGTTGTAGGAGACCAGAGATGAGCTACTGTCAAATTCCATCTCTATAAAAAACAAAAACAAAACATAACAAAACAACAAAAAACTGTGTGGGCAAGGCGAACCCATACTTATCCCCGAGGGGGCATGTTTCAGGTGTGTTGCTGAGCCCATGTGGTGGCATGACAGAATCATGCCTGTTTTTAATGCAATGCTTCTTGGAGGCCTGAACAGGCATTAGATATTGATCTTCAACCTTGTCTCTTGCATACAAAGATTTTTCAAGATTCTCAACATTTTTTAATGATAACATTTTTTAAAATGATATTAGGTACTGTAGATGATGAGATATTCAAAGTGTTCACAATTTTATATTGGAGAACAAATTGTTTCACATTTGACCGTACAGTTTTCTGCATTCTGGTGAACCTCCACCCATCTTCTGGGAAACTCTGCCTCCCTAAGATACAACCTGTTCCCACTTCATTTAATTAGTTACAAAATGTTCCTCCAGCCGTTTCTTTTTCATAGACTTTGCTTTTTCCTGCCTCTTATTACCCATGCGTTCACTTTTTGAAGACATGTGGGTGCTATCGAATTCACAATGAGTTGATATTTTTTATAATGTAGTAAACTGTCCTGGTTTAAATATTTGATACGTTTTCAATTTTCTACTGGGAGTAAAATGGGTTAATGAGATCTGCAAATTATTTAAAGAAGAGAGTGCAAACAGTTTCTCAGAGCAAGAATCTGCAGGTTGTGTCAGGGCTTCAGGTCTTAACCTAAACAGAGTGCTCCCTGCTCACAACTAAAGAACACACACATAAGCATCTTAAAACCCAAATACAGATCTGGGACCACTTCACCACAGTGAAGATTACAGGGTCATGTGATCTGACTTGAGGCTGTTCTTACAGCTTAATGCCTAAACTGTATGCACTTAACCATCTGATACTGACATCCAAATGTTTATGGTTATATTCATGTGGACTGCAGTGGAAGTAATTTTTTTTTCTAACGGTAAATTGACGAAAAACAAAGACTTTACCATTTCATATTTGAGTCTTTAAGAGGGAAATTGAGAGATCGCAAGGGTGAAAAAAAGCATGTCTGGTACTCAGTTAGATGATGGCAAACATAATATTGAAAGATTTAGAGAATCTGGAGAAATCCAGGATGAAAACCAGTACTGAATCTCTGCAAGTTTTGGGCCCAACATTGCAACAGACACAAAGCTGATGAAATAACTCTGAGGGCTCAGACACTTGTCAACAATTGCCAGTGAAAGTGACAAAGGTAAGTTAAAACTTTACCAAGCAGAGACAGAAAAAAAAAAGATAAACGAAGTAGAGAAATTCGATAAAACCTTTACGAGTAGGGCAACTACTGTATCTGACTTATTACACAGACCGCGTTCTGTAGGTGGCTCTGTAGTAAAGGAGTCTGGGTGCTGAACTGTCATACATTAATACAATCACGTACAAGGTGAGTGTGATCACCTTTGGAGGATGTTGGAGCAGGAGGATTCAAAGCCCAGTCCAAGTTTCTTCTGAGCTCCTGCTGGTCCTCCGTGTGGACCAGTTCATACACACTCTGGTGCATGACATCAGTCTGAGAGCATGTAAAGACAAAAAGATTGAGCTTAAGAAAAAATAGATACCTTTTTAAGCTTTTTGTAAACTTAAATTACAAAACACTCAGCACCTAATAATAATTTATTTATTTTATTTTTAACGTATGTGAAATTGTTCTTTTTTATTTTCCTTGACCTCGTTGTTTGTTGACATGCAGAGTTTGTAGTGAGAAAAGACTACAGGTTGTGTGGGTTCGACTACATGAGCAAGCGGCAAAGAAAGCTCTTTTCTGAATTTGAAACTGAATCTATGCTTCTGCTGTTGTAAACATCTTGCACATAGGTGATCCTGCATCAGAAGCAGCACACTGTTATGCCTACTCATAGTAGTTACATGGAGACTAGCTTCTTCATTAAGTAAAATAGTTAACGATAACAGTAAACTAAAGGACACATTAGCTAACGTAATGTTTTAACTTTTGTCTAAAAGACGTTAAAGAAAAAAAAACAAACTTCCAGTGCTTACAACCTGTGTGGGGTCAACACAGTGCTTCTTTTAAAAAGGGTTCCTAGTTTTCTATAATAGAGAACCCCGATTATATGCCACCTATACATTTTCATTACATTTTTATAGTCATAGAAGTTCTGGTATTAGTTATAATAATGGGAGTACCATCATCCTCACCTGCACTAGAAAATCTCTACGTTGTGCTTAAAAGCTCAATTAATTTTCAGCTGCTTGTGTTGGACATTCCTCTGTCCAATGAGTGTGCGCTGTGGTGCAGAGACGTGTTGTGCACTGCAGGATGCTGTTGTGGCTGCTGGTTTCTACAAAAGGCCAAGCTATAAATAGGTCTTTTTGCAGCTGTCTGAGCCTCTGACAACGCAGTGGATCAACGCAGACCCCCGTGTTGCTCCCGCCAGTTGTTGCACGCAAGCAATGCATTTATCAGCTAATGAAGCAGAGCCTCTAATGCCTCTGTGTACCAGTAAAAATTACTAGCTTTGTATTTCAATATAATGTAAAATATGAAATAAATACTTAGATATTCTTAAGTGTTTAGGACCCAGGGCCTAAATGGTAAATGGACTGATTCTTATATAGTGCTGTTCTGCTCTCCTGGAGCACTCAAAGCACTTTATACAACATGCCAGATTCACCGTTTTCAAACTAACATTCATACTCCAATGGATGCATCGGAGAGCAAGTTGGGGTTAGTGTCTTGCTCAAGGATAATTGGCATGCAGACTGGAGGGATCAAACCACCAACCTTCCAATCAGCAGATGACCTGCTCTGCCTCCTGAGCTACAGACACCCCACTTAGTCTCAGCATTCAGAATGACACCCATTTAGAAGCGTTCCATAGAAAGGGGCTTCTCACCTCACACCTACCCAAATGCTAAGCTACTCTGACTTCTGGTTCTCATTAGTGAGGAATGACAATTAATGGACCTAATTAGAGCCAAAAAAAGACTAATACCTGATGGAAGCCCAAGTAGTCCTGGATGGTGTGAGAGGAGTAGAAGATGGTCCCACTGGCAGTGATAACCAGGATGAATCCATTGAGAGCCTGTCAAAAGCAGATGCACAAGGACAGACATTGACACTAGAATGTATTTCTTTGCTTTCATATGTGTGCTGATACAGGTCGCAGTAGTTGATTGTCATCAGCTAGACATAACGATAATGATTTTGCCTGCTTTAATTAGTGGATAGAAATGAACAGCAGGTAAAACAACATTAAGTCATGGAATTTCCCTGTTCTATTTTTCCATTTTTGTTCATTTCTGTGTGTAAAAATGATTATAGTCACTGAACAGATATACTTTATGAAAAGATGTCACTTTAAATCTAAATCTCCCTAGCGGGGACCACATCCTCATTTACAATTAACATTTTTGTAAGACAGTGGGAGATTGAATAAACATGGATCTGAGGTTGTGGTTTGGGGAAGGCCTCTGTGAGGACTGGTGGTGGCTCTCTGGCTGTGCACATCTCCAAAGAAACCATCCTCCATGAGTAGCAATGACTGAGTGTTACAAAACTCTTGAAGATTACAGTGAATATACACTATACTGAAAGAAAAAAAAAGGTACAGTATTAGCCTGTCTGCATTCACAAACATTCGAACTTAAGATATCCCGTTGTTAAGTTATAGTTTTTAATATGATGTTTGCAGCTACAACAGTGTGAATGTTCTTCTGGACAGGATTTCCACATTTTTTGGCTACTCTTTCAGAAGTGCATTTGTGAAGTCAGACACTGATGTTGGATGAGAAGGCTTGGCTCGCGGTATCCCAAAGGTGTTCTGGGTTGAGGTCAGGACTCTGTGTAAGCCAGTCAGCATGAGCAGTGGCGTTTTTTTTTCTCTCTGCTGCAGCCTGACCACATGAAAGGAAGGACAAACCTCCTGCAGTGCCAGAAGGTGTATATAGTCAAAAAAAAAAAAAAAAAAGAAGAAAAAAATGTGGG
>VVHJ01016532.1:10938-25604 GCA_015107715.1 Tylochromis polylepis
ACTCTATTACACCAAAAAAAAAGATTAGTTGAAAATTAGCAAAAGTTTCTAGCACTCTTTAAATTTGCCTTTCCCTTAAAGCATTCCAAAAGACATGCATGAATGCTTGTTCAGAAAGCCGCAAGTTTGTTTATTTTTGAGTGCAGCCCAGTATAATGCAGTCAACCCATTTAGTGTGTTATCCTAGTGCGTTCTGTGGTGTTCTTGAGTCAGTTCACTTTATGAAAGTATAACATCAATATACAACTTTTTTTTTTCTTTCTGTGTTATGTTAGGGTTAATTTCAAGGTTAGGGCAACAGGTTTAACATGTGATATAATACATATAATAGACAAGACCTGCGCCAGAAATGGCCCACAATTTATACAGTATCCCATGTTATCACGGCAGTGAGTGCTGCTTGTGGGAGCCGGTGAGTATTTGCTTGTGTAAGACACAAAATGTGCATATGGATTTAGGTGTCTGAGTTGTGAATGCTGCAGACAGGCAGCTTCAGGTCAGCTGAGCTTTGTGTGGGGATTAGTTGCCTGTTGGCAAAGTCAGAGCTACAGAATCACTTTCCCCTCAGGCTCTTTGTCAGTCCGCCACAAACTGAAAGACAGACACAGCGACAAGCAGACGGTGGGCCCATTTTTGTTCAGGGCTATTTCCTCTCCTCCTTTCTCTCAACTCAATTCTCCCTCTGCTCCTGCTGCTGCATGAAAAGCTCTTAATTCCATTTTTAAAAAAAAAAGAAAAAAAAAAGCATATGCTCGCAGGGTTTATGATTCAAACTCCTATTACAGGTTGCAAAATCCATTGCCGCTAAAACAACGTAAGGCTATTGCAAACTTTCTTTTATGTCGACTCTTGAGAAGTTAACATCGTCGCCTCATTTATTAACAGCCAGTCAAGGCTGACTCATTGTCAGGTGGCTGTGCCGTGCCACAACACAACCAATGCCTCTAACTAAAGTATGTTAAAAGACGGTCGCTCAGTGTGTATAATTAACTCTCGTGCTGCTGACTGGCACAACCTTTAGTTTAAACAAATGCCTCAGTGGGAAGGTCATAGTGTAATGCATGACAAGGCTGCATGAAGCGGCAACCCGCATAGAAGGCTTGCGTGCACAACCTCCACCACGAATGTGTGCATGTGGAACATCACCAGGATGTTGTCAATTAACCGCTGAAAACAATCCTTCACTGCCTTAGGGGGTTTAGCAGATAACTAGGAGGGCAGTGCCAGTTAGAGGAAAATTGGCCGCTCCACCAGGCTGCATGATGATGCTCAGGTGCAGCACAGAAATGCTCATTAATTCCTCATACCTGGAGGTGGTGAGCATATATGATGAAGCCAGCATTTGAGGGTTTTGCATCACAACTCCTCATATTAAAACAGTAGGACTGTAAAACATAATGAGATTTTTTTATTTTTTTTTTACATAATGATGAAACGGTGCGAAGGTTAGGAAAAAAACTATTTAAGCACTGTATGCATGCGGATTGAAGTCAGTACTGTTTTCACTCGGTAGACAGAATTGCATGGACATGCAGAAATATCCAAAAGCAAAAAAATATATATATAAATACATTTTCAGTTTTGAAATTGAATCTTCACATACAGGATATTATTACTTACAATATGAAAGAGAGAGAAGTTTTGCATGAAGATACATCTTGTTGAATTGAGTTAGCTAAATCTTGAAATTGTAAGTGGATGTTGCTTTATACTGTAAAGAGGTCAGAAATTAGCCATCATAGTTAAAGCTCATTTAAAAGGTCTCATACCCTTGATTTAACACTGACCATTACTTTAAACTTCAAAGTAAAGATTTTAGCCTGCACTAAACAGGCACAATGTGACAGAAAACACAGCTTCAACAACACCTCACGCATCCAATATCTGATTATAGAAAAGCGAATTAGGACATTACAAATTAGCTTAAAATGTTAGGTTTATCAAAAGTGACTAAGCAGTCCTTATCTTTGAAAATAATATTCATCTCCTGTCCTCTTTGTTGTAGTTTTCTTTGTTCTCTCTAACTGGAAAGTACAGCAACTGTACTTTTAGCTAGTATATAGCGCTTGTGGCAAACTGCATATAAACTGTTTGGGAGGTAAATTAAAATTTAATTTACAAAGAGCTCAGCAAGCATCACCAAACACACTTAAAAATAAAACAAAATACTCATTACTACTTCATGCTCACTCTTTTTCATTACCACTTTTTAGATGCTAACAGGACCATAACATTAACACAGGGATGAGAGGAGAAAAAGAAATTGTTGAGGATGTAAGCATCTCATTATTTGATTATGTATTTCCAACCCATCAACTGGAAACAACTCTAGGCTGCAGCATAAGAAAAACTAACTCACCCGGCAGCATTATATATTAAGCTTACTATCAGATTTTATTGCTCAGTAACTGAATGAAATCTGATCATTCTACCTCACATAAACCCCTTTACCTTAAAACCATCCACTGATTTTTAAAAACACATTTTGAAATCTAAAAATTTGCATTTTGACCTCTGCATTCTTCTTTTGGAGTGAGAAGTGACCATATTTGCTTGAGAGGGTGTAATGCTAAGCTATCAGCTAATGCCTGCTAACTCGTTTAGCAAGATGCATTATATAAACTGCACAAATTGTATTAAATATTCAATTTATTGTTTCCCACACTTCCTTAGTCCCTTCTTCAACCAACTCTTTTCATCCCAACTCCTAATAGAATAAACTGTGTCTCTTATTTTTGTCCTCTCTTCTTTCTTTTCCTATGTGAATAATAACTAATCACAAAACTCTGTTCACACTGTACAAGCAAGCATCATCTCCCTTTCTATCATTCATGATTGATCATGTTCGTGATGGCATTGGATGGGGAGATATCTCACACGGGGGATTAATCAGCGCATTTAAAAGCCATTCCCCTTGTTCTGCATGACCTCATGGATCACCCTCCAACCACTAAAACACGGCTGATGCAGAAACAATGCAGCACCTGCAAAAGATTGTTGAAGAAAATAAAAGGTGAACCTTGAACATTGTCCTTGTGAACCTGGAAAAGTGGGACATATAAAATAAAGCACTCTGTTTCATTAGCGAGTACTGCTGTACTGGCAAGACAATGTACCACTAAGGTACTGTCACACTATGAACCAGCCAGACTCTTCTTAGAGCTGGCTGCCCAGCCCAACTGAGTGATCAAGGTAGAAGAGCCTTGGTGAGGGAGGTGACCAAGAACCCGATGGTCACTCTGACAGAGCGCCAGCATTGCTCCATGGAGAGAGGAGAGCCTTCCAGAAGGGTAACCATTTCTACAGCACTCTACCAATCAGGCCTGTATGGTACAGTAGCCAGACGGAAGCCAGTCCTTAGTATGTAGTACATGACAGCCCGCCTGGAGTTTGTCAAAAGGCACCTGATGAACTCTCAGACCATGAGAAACAAAATTCTCCGATCTGATGAAACAAAGACTGAACTCTCTGGCCTGAATGCCAAGTGTCATGGAGGAAACCAGGCACCGCTCATCACCTGGCCAATACCATTCCTACAGTGAAGCATGGTGGTGACAGCATCATGCTGTGGAGATGTTTTTTGGCAGCAGGAACTGGGAGACTAGTCAGAGTCGAAGGAAAGAATTTCAAGCAAACCCCTTTCATTTTGTCATTATGGGGTAGAATTTTATGGTGAAAAATGAGTTCAATCCATTTTTGGTGCTGTAGGTGCAGATTTGTATATGGAGATACTCTAAATCTGCACCTGCAGCCAGCTTAGAATGAGTTTAAACTAACGTCATGACAACTGGGGCACAAAATTCAAACCTGATTCAAACACTAATTTCAAAAAGAAACCATCCAGATATGTATCTTTAACTGCTTGGAAACGTAGTATAGTGTGTGTACCTCTTTGGCCCAGTTAAAGAAAATAAATAAAAAACCTACACAGTGATTTTAAGGTCCAGTATTTAGCTCTAGAGGAAACATTTGTGCAGAATTTACTTGTAAAAACAGAATTAGTCTTTTACTGAATCTGTTTGTCTGAGAGTGTGCAGTAGGTAACACTTTCATGCGTATGACCTCTAATCTCAAATTCAAATTTTATTCGTCACACACACAGTCATATACGATACGACATGTAGTGAAATACTTGTTGCTGTGCAATGCCCGACCATAAAAACTACAATAAAGAAATTTACAAAATTTACTAATTTAAAATTTTAAAAATTTACAGAGAAAGGAAATAAGAGTTACATAATAGATAAAAAAGGTCTAAAAGATGTAAAGAATAAATTAAGAATTTAACCTAAGAAGTAAAGACTAAACTAAGAATTAAAGGTAAATTATGAAATAAAAAATAGAATGTGCAAATAAACAATTTAAGAAATTATAAAAAGTGTGCAAATAAACAGTGTGCGTGCAGTGATGTGATGTATGGGAGTCCAGTCCTACACCTGGTTCAGTGACCAAATAGCTTGAGGGAAGAAGCTCCTCCTCATTCTCTCTGTTTTGGCCTTAAGGGAGCGGAAGCGCTTCCCAGACCTCAACAGTGAGAAGAGTCCACTGTTGGGATGGGAGAGGTCCATCATAATCTTCCTGGCTTTGGTCTTGCACTGCTTAGTGCAGACAGACTGCAGGTCAGGAAGCTCTGACCGAATGATGCGTTCGGCAGAGCGCGCTACTCTTTGGAGAGCTCGTCTGTCCTGCTCAGTGCTGTTCCCATACCAGGTGCAGATGTTTCCCGTCAGGATGCTCTCGATGGTGCAGGAGTAAAAGTTCTTAAGCACCCACAGTGGCATATGGAAGTCTCTAAGTTTTCTGAGGAAGAAGAGACGCTGACGGGCATTCGTGCATGTATTAAGACCGTTTTCTTACTGCAAGTCAACTTACCCCTCCTATTACTGTAAAACTAGTCTGAATAATAACCACCTGTCACAGCTTTTTTTCCTTTTTTTTTTTTAGAGAGCTAGTGATAAAGTAGAGAGTAGAGTGTGCAATGGCCATAATTGATCTGGGGAAACGAAGACGACATGGTGAGCATCTGCATAATAAACTGGGAACTGTGAATATGGTACAAAAAAGAGAAATTGCCAGGAGAGAAAAGTCAGGTTACATTATCAGAAGTGCAGGATCCAGCGTTGTAGGCCACTGTAATATTTTAGCTTCTGTCTCTTCATTCATTTGTTGTCATTCCCCATATTTATGGAACAAAAATGGCAATACCAAAGCTGTTTGTGCTTCATTGCCAACAACTAGAACTATTCCATCCTTTTTTCTTTTTTTTTAAGTAATTTCAAAACTGCATAATTCAGTTTTCCTTTAAATCCAGACTGGCACTATTTAATGTTTCACAATAGTTTTGACATTCCTGGAGGTCTGGAGAGAACTAAAACTAAAGTTTAACATTTTGGTGTGGGGCTATGGGCAACACTGGAGGTAGGGAGTCGTCTAAAGACTCAACAAGACTATATCCCCACGCTGGCTTAAATAAAGGTCACTATAGCTGTCTGACACAAGAGAAGCGGGAGAAGCACCTGGACAGCCTGATAAGGGGGGAGCAACCGTCTCTCTAAAGGAAGCAAAAGGTCAAATTTGTGCTGTTAAGGACTCCACAAGGTCAGCGTGGTGGCATCTGTTCTTATGGGACCCTGATGCATCCCAGCTCCTTGTTTGCCCAGGGACTGCACTAAAGTTGGGTTGGCTCAGAGAAGAGGAGTATCGATTTGCAGAGTACAACCAAGTAAAGTAGAAGTGTTTGTTTGTATGTGGGCGTAGGTTTGTGTGCACAGAATTTCAGCATCAGCTGCTCACTGTCATATGTTTGCTTGCTCCCCTCCCTTCCTCTTAGATATTTTTCCTCTCTCATCATTCTGTCTCCCCCCCCTCCTTCCATCTACCTCTCCCGCTGTTTCAGTAATCTATGTGATGCCGTGGTGAGAGGATAGACGAGGATGAATTAATCATGTTTCCAAAATGACTCGTCTACACGTAAACACGGAGTCAGTAAAGGGCAGACGCATCGCAGAGTTGTGGTGACCCCTACAAAACGGCGGCACCGAGCATAATCCATTACAAATAAGCGTGTTAGGGAGGTGTGTGGGTTTAATTTAATTGCTCCACTTTTTTTGTCAGAAACACTCAATTGCATTCAAGGTGATTGATAGGTACGTTTTAGTCATTGTATTTATTTATCGAGTTCATGTAGTTAAATGTTACATCTGTGGAAACATTCAAGAAATTATCCAGGAAGCAGGCTTCTTGGAAAAGATAAAAACAGTTCTCTACTGTTTTTTTTTCTGCTTGTAAGCAAACCCTCGTATCCACAGAGAGATACTAACCTCTGAAAGGGTCGTCTGCAGAAGGGCCTAATTGCTGGTCGGCCATTTTGCTTGGGGGACAAGACAATGGCATGAAATATTAACAGAAACTCTTGGGATACAAGCATGGTACTTGTGACAGTTGGAGAGATTTATAATTAAGCAGGCGAGGATTGAAGATATAGACACAGACTCCGATCTCACTCCCTTCGGATAAACACATACAAGTATGAAAATTAATACACAGCTGGCCAAGCTGACAAAGCCAAATAGTAGAGTCAAGAGTCATTAACGCCTTCATGCATCCTAGACTGCACCACAAGCAGCAAGGCACCACTCCCGCCTGGAGACACACAGTGAAGGTCAAGGGTCATAAATTCACAAAATGTTGTCTTCACAGACACTTAAATTTGGCCTCCTGTCCTTCATGCCCATTGAGCTCTTTCAGGCATGGAGCGCTGTGGGAGAGCCCTCTTTACCTTTCCAGTTTAGAGAAACGAGCCGTGCAGTGCAAGCAGTTTATTCAAGAAGATTACTGTCAAGTGTAAATGATGTACAGTTTTTATTATGGAATTTAATTATGGAATTTTTTGACTGGAAGTATCTTTATAAGCTATAGTGTAGATGGTGCATGAGAGGTTACAACCCAGACCTGGCTCACGAAAACTCAGGTTTGACCCTTTTGAACCTACCAGTTCAATGCATGAACATAAAAATGTCATGAAACAGTCATATTCAGAACTTGTGTTACTTATCCTTTCCGCAGTCACTACAAAATATGCAAATTGCACAGGTCTGCAAACAAAAAACTGCATAGGATTTTTTGACTGTTTCTTATAGATTTTTACTCACTGAAACTGGGAAAAATATTTTTAAAATTCCATCTCGTCAGGTTTTCTTGCAAAACTCATGTTTTTAGTGTAATTAAGCGCACAAGTTCCCTTTTTAAACTGAAATCTGGTATTCTATACCTGAGTCAAAAAAACCATATCCAATAATGATTTCTTACATTTATTTAATATTTCTAAGAGCGAGACTCAAGAGAAATACAAATAGAAAATGCGAGGAGGTCAGTAGGGGGGAGGGGGGTACAGTGGGTTTGGCGGTGTGAGGAGCTCAGATGATCATGTCCCAACAGGTTTATTTTGTTCATAACGAAAGGTAAGGAATCTCAGAACAATTATGCATTGTTAATTGTAATAAAATATTGATCTTTTTTCATCACTGTTGTGTTTTTTTAACATAAACTCCTCATGTTTTGCAAAAAAACTGTACGTGATGGAGGGAAATGAAGATCATTTTTGGATTCAGCACCCTAAAAAACATAAAATTTATCAAAAAATATCCCATGCAGCTGAATTTTTATTTATTTTTTTTTGCAGATCTGCGTTATGGAAAGGATTTTTGGCACTTGGGTTGGGTTTTTTTGAGGGGGGGCCTTAAAAACTTTTTATTTAATTTTTAAAGACAATCGCATGATCAGAAAAGTTTGATGCAAATTTTAAGTCACTTGATATAAGGTGACCTTGCCAGGATGTTTGCTGTAATTATATTACAGCTCCAGTTATATTGTTACTTGTGTTACAAACATTCTTTAGTCTCCATGCAGAGCAGACAGAAAGAAAAAAAAAAGCATCAAGCAAACATGTTTTTTTCTTCCTGCTCACTTACACTACAACCAACTGATTTCAGTTTGTGCGCGGGATGAGGAAAAGCGTGGATCGGTCTACAACAAAGATATTGGCATTACTTTTATTTTTATTGCACAAAAAGACAAGCGCGCAATGATAAAGTGGAAACTGCATCCAGGACAGAAACAATTGTTATACTGCTAACAGAATTTTGGGTCTTTGCAAGTGCCTGCACAGACAGCATGCTAAAAAGCTAACCAAAAACTGAGTGATTTTATAGCTCAGTGTATGCAGAGCCCAGTCCAGTAGCCAGAGCCTGATCTTCAACAGGTAACAAAGGCAGTGATCAGCAGTCAGGCTGTTGTTACTAAAATAGAATCACTGTGGCAGTCGCTTTGGAGTCTCTTTAGGCTGGTTTTCAGCTGTGTGTTCACATGTAAAAACTAGAAGGAAGATCTTTTGTGTGTCCTCATTAGGATAGGGACTTGTGTTGGTGTTTGGAACGGTATCAGGTTTATACTGTTAACTAGTTATTATGTAACCATGTGCTTCAGGTCATTTTACAGAGTAACGAGAAAGTAATGTAAGAAGTATTGTAATTAATTACTTTATTCTTAATTTTTTGTGTGTAAATACTCCAACACTGATCCTTACCCTACAGTACATGTTTAGAGCCATGCCCCATATATTTGTGGTTCTCAGTAGTATTAGTTAATTTAAGAGAATTGAAAATGTTGAGCTTCAGAGAGAGGAGGAGGTGAATCCAGACACAAGAAGCACACGACTATTTAAAGGCAATCAAGTTACTTTTTACAGTGAGAAGAACAGTTTGCAGAATTTCAGGGTTTTTGACACATTTCTACACAGAGATTGGTACACAATGGAAATCTCTCTATTTGTCTTTTCTCAGCACTGCACAAAACCAAAGTTACATTTTTATTTTATTTTTTATGTATCTATTAAAACTATTCCACGCCATGTTATAATGTCTCAAGAGCTATAAGTGGGGACTGTGTCAGTGTTTTAATGTCTGAATCTTACAATATGTAACATTAACTTGAATAAGTGCCTGCGTGCATCGTACTAGTCACCTGTTAGATGCTGATTTGAGGTTTATATGATGGTGTAGTTTGTGGTAATGCAGCTCTCTGGATAAATCCTCTGGATACATTGTGTCTTAATATACAGCATCTCACACTCAAGTCCCCAGCAAATTCTAACAGATCAGTTCACCCATATATCAAAAACATATCGATTCTTCTTCAGCTGCCTCATTTACCCTACCCTAAAAGCTTGTCTGTGAAACAAATGCATACAACTTGCACTTACACTGCATTTTTTTTGTTACATAACTATATTACTCCTCACACATCTTCATCAGGTCTACTACTTTTTAATTGGCTAATTTGCTCTGCTCTTGGTAGAATGCTGGTCATTATTGAAATGAACTGACTCTTTCTTTGTATATAAATTAGAGCATTGCTAGTAGATCACCTGGAGAACTCTCCACTCCCATTGGTGCAATTGTGGTATCACAATAATTTGACCTGCTTAGAAAATTTGATCCTGAGCTTCCACTGTGTGCTGCTGTGTGTTTTGGCTCGACAGCATGCCTTGAGGACAGCTTAGCTGCTTGCTGATAGCACAAACCACTGTGTGAGAGTAGACATGGGGAGAGGGGTATATGG
Organism: Tylochromis polylepis; assembly: GCA_015107715.1. Taxonomy (NCBI): domain Eukaryota; kingdom Metazoa; phylum Chordata; class Actinopteri; order Cichliformes; family Cichlidae; genus Tylochromis; species Tylochromis polylepis. The sequence continues at coordinate 20,557 of VVHJ01016532.1, forward strand.
AAAACTTCAGATTGGGATAACCTTGAATGATGTAAGGTATGATGTATTTGTGCTTCTTCTTATAAAAAGTAATGTTCCACAATAAATATACTTAAACAAAGCATTAGAAAACCAGATGTTTTTTATGTTATCTGAAATTTTGTCACTTCTAGATTAGCATTTAATTGTATTTGCTTTATGAATCTTCAACTTTAAGATATCAAACAGTCTGAAATATTTTTCAGTGACAATTCTACACTCAAAAACATATGTATGCTCAAAATGCTGATTTAATTTGCCTGCATGTCATTTTTTCAGGTAATTTTGTTACACAAGTACAATATAGCAAATAAATTTAGTGGAATCTGGCCAAATTAAATTGACTGATGATCAGTTACTTGAATAACTAAACCTTTGTTTTTATATATGTCAGTTGCATTTCACATAAAATTCACACTTTAATTCATGTTTATGAGACTAAAGACCAAAAGTTGCGTGCTCTGCTTGGGTAAGGGCAGCAGAGTGTTAAATGTCAAAGTCAATACAAAGAAATCACTAGTGGAAGTTGCATTATTCAAGTGTCTCTGCCCCACAGTTAAGGCTAGACTAGCAGGATTGAGTTAATTAGCACTGTATTTAATTTGCATTATCTGCTCCACTCACCACTGTATTGGTTTGTTTTTGTCTTCCTCTTTTGTCTTTATTTTTTTCACTCCCAGCAGGATAACTCATCTTCATTTTCATTGAGTGGATTTCCTCATCATTTGTTTAAACAAAAAAATACATGCCGCCTGCCACCCAAGTGAGTGGAGCCAGGTGGTGATCAGTGCTCTCCAACTATCAAAGGATGCACATTGTCAGGGCCGTAGTTTCAAGTTTGTCAGTCCTTAGGGGGGCCCCCAACTGGCCTGGGGCCCCAGTTATGAGCAGGAGAATATGTAGTTTAACACTTGTAGTAAGTTCACTTTTCTTTTTTTTTTCTTTTTTTTTGCAGTTTATGCACCAGAAACTGATCAATAAACCACAGTTACAGAGTTTTCAGAGGTATTTGCAGGCAGAGAAATATTGGAAAGTCCGGTTGTTCTCGATTGCGTCATTGCTTACCCGATTTGCTGCACAGTTGGGATTCTGTAATGTGTTTTTGGCTGGCTTTTAGCATGCTGTGCCTCACATCAACAATTTATCTTATTCATCTCGGTCTCCTAGGGGTGCAGCAATTCTCAAAAACCACTGTTTTATTTCATACTTTGTTTTTTTTTTTAAAGGGGATAAATAACAAAAACTCAAGAATTTTTTTTATTTTTTTTAACCACAGGCTTGATCATGATGAGCTTCACGTACAACAAATAAACTCCATTAGTCTGATGTATTTCCAGCTGACTCGTTATCTGAAAAATTCTACAAAGATTACAGCTTGCACCAGACTAGTATGCTGTAGCCAGGCATTAACAACTCCCCATGAGCATTGTGATACTGGAAGATGGAACAGCATTGTAGGCATCATAGTCTCTGTTTCTGTTTCTGTAACACCCATAGAGTCTCGTGAAACAATTCATTTGCCAGTTCTGATTCTGGCAAATGAGCTCTCATAATTCCTACAAACAATCCATGGCAAACGTAACTCACTAGCGCCCAAGAAAGACCAGTGTTAAGGTGGTCTTTCTTTGATTTTCTTGTTTTGTTTTGTTTTGTTTTATTTTACTGTATTATAGAGTTAAAATGTTTTTGATAAATATACTTACAGTATTTCCATCAAAAGAGGAAAAAAAAATCCACAGTTTACTGTTCACTCCTTTACAGGAATTCAGGTTTATTGAATTTTGCTTACAGTTAAACAATTCCCTTTTTGTGAATGTAAAAAAAACCAAAAACACAAAAAACCAGTTCACAATATCCATCATAGCGCTCAAGTTATCCCCCTGAGCAAGAATTTAGCACATTTCTCTGTTTCTTTTCCAAAACAAAGAAAACAACATTCTGCAGATGTAGATATTGTGCTCTTTGTGTCATACTCTATTCAGCTTTTGATGGCGAGTTCAGGCGACACCTCTGCCACATTCCTCCTTTAGCTCTCAGCCAGAAGAGCTATTATATCATTTTGTTTTGTTGTCTAAGTAGAGATTGCGGCTTTAAACTATCCTGCCAACAGGCTCGCTGCGTTTTTACAAAGTTTCAAGTGTTCTGAAAGAGAAATACGGTTGATCCGGCAGGAAAAATGTGCATTGTGTTGGAACTCTGGCCTGCAGGGCACATAGCTGCGAAACACAACACATTAGCTTGTCAAAGTGGGGGAGGTAATTTGTTTTGTTTTATTGCTGAATTAAAAGCATCGTCCTGAGGTTTTTTTCTCTGCCCGCCTATGTGCACATGTATCCCCCCGTGAACACGCATAGATGCATACATCTCAGCACTTATTCATATTTTTTTTTCCCCCAGTGAATGCACGATTGATAGCATGTTTACTATACATAAAGAGAGAAGGAGAGAAACGAAAATGTATTTTGACCCATTATGCAAGTGTAATGAAACTATATCTCCACAGGCTGTGCAGATAGTTTGCTCTGACTTCCTCCCTAAAAAGAAAAAAAAAATGTAAGCACAGCAAAACTGAGCCTTTGCATACTTACAAAAACTGAGCAATATCTCTCAGTATCCCAGGCAATATTTCCCCCTAAACCACACACACACACACACTCACACATGCACATACATAGCTCTGACTGGGATTCTTCTCGATGATGATATGAAGAAAGAAAGCAATAATGGCCGGTGTTTGCAGAGTAAAATTCAAAGAATGATTTCTATGCATATGCTGCTAAATTTTTGGCACAGATATGAGAAGTTTAACTCCTGTGCACACAAGTTCTGCTGGTGAGACGAGAGCCTCGCTGGTGAATGCTGAGATATGTGAGGACACGTGTTAACTTATGGCACTGCTGATGCCAACTATAATGTTTATTAGCATTTTCCCAGTGTGCCGATACGTGGGTGCACTTCATGCATTCGCAGGAATACGTGTCAGTTCCGCGAGAATTTCCACACTAAGTTGCAGAGCATGTCAGCTTTAGATTGGACCTACAAACACGCACACACACACATCTCCAGCTTTGTGTCACTATATTCCCTGTGTGTTAGATGCCAGGGCAATCATACCGCTTTCCAAAGAGCTTCAGACGTATGATTTCAGCCCTGTCAGGTGTGCAAGCATGAGTGTGTAAGCAACAGAAAGCAAGCATGATCAGTCCCTTTAAAGGCTTCGAATGCCAAGTCTTTCAAGTGGCCTGCTGCTGGCATAGATTATGTAACATCGATGCACATCCATGTACTCGCTGTATCTCATATTAAGGAAAGTGCAGGACTCAACATTAGCTCATAGTTTACATCTAAATATATAAATATGCTGTAATTAGAATTATACATTATAGTTCTATTAAACGCTGGATCTTTTGGATTACTCTGTAACCTAATGAACAGTAGGTCTGTAATGAATATTCGTTTATTTAATTACACTGATTTGCATTTCTTTTTTATTAAAATGGGTCATGATATCAGGTTCACTATTTAAGTAAGCAAACCCTGAACCACAGCACTAACCACCCCAGACATCAAGGGCTGCTAACCAGCAAAAAAAGTTAAATCATTATAGAAAGAGGTAAGAGTCTGGAAAGTGAGAAGCCTTTCAACATCGGCAGAGGCGCTGAATATTTAAACTTTAAATATTAAGCTGTCTTTAAATCCTAAGATACTGGCACCACTACTGACTTCAAATTTTGGATCTCACGGTCCAAGTCCAATTAGTGCCACCTATGTTGTGTGATGCTTTAGCTTCTACTGTGCAGAAAAGGTGACATTATTATTTTCCTGAAGATGGGGGAATGGATAGGAGGATAAAACAAAGAAAAGCTGTAAAAAATATTTCCAAATACATTATTTAAGATTCTGTGCAAATACTAAGGTTCTTGTAGCAAATGGTGACTTATTAAGGTGTCATAGACTGTGTGTTTGGTGCCCAAGTTTTGCTATTTATTTTTAGATTAGTGTATCTATGGTATTTTGCACTCTTGATCAGTTTTGTACTATCACAGTTATTTCCTGGTTGATTCCTTGATAGTTATTCTAAATTTTGTCTTTTGGTGTTCTTAGGATTTTTTTTTTCAGTCTAGTTTTTTTTGTCACAGTGGACATAGATGGCTTTTTTTTATTCCTTTTTCAAACCATCTGTCTTCTTGGTCAAATATGTGAACATTGGCCTCATCGAAAGAGTTACCGTTATCCTTTAGGTGCAGATGTACATTCCCTTTAGGGCAGAAGGGAAAGAAAAAGAACACACACATTTAAAGAGAGCTCTTAAAACATGTGGTTAACCCAACTATTGATCAATGGCCTTTGTTTTTTTCAAAACACCATGTCTCTGTGGCTTTTAAACCCCAAAACACGCTGCACCAAAAATTGGTCCACCTCAAGGATCGGGTCCCCCGATACAAACAGAGTAATCTAGTGTACGCTGTTAAGTGCCAGGAGGATTGCCAGGATTTATACATCGGGGAAACCAAACAACCTCTGGCGAAGAAATGGCACAACACAGAAGAGCTACCTCGTCAGGCCAGGACTCTGCAGTCAATTTACACCTACAGGCCAGTGGACACTCTTTCAATGATGAGGATGTACACATCCTGGACAGGGAGGAACGCTGGTTTGAGCGGGAAGTCAAGGAGGCCATTTACGTGAAAAGGGAAAGACCATCTCTGAATCGAGGAGGGGGCCTAAGGGTACATCTGTCACCATCTTACAATGCTGTGATTGCAGCCATTCCCCAACTCTCTGTGAATGGTACTCATGGCCATTGATCAGTGGTCTTTGATCAGTAGGTGTTGATCAATGGTCATGAGAATTTGCATTTAATGATCAAGGAACTGTCCTCACAGCCAATTGTTAATTCAATGGTGCTGGTTTCAATTATTGTGCAAATCTGCTGTTTATAAGGTTGGGAAAACCTGCAGTCAGCTGAGACTGAAGAAGTCACGTGGATGAGTGATGAAACATTTCTCCCACTGAAAACGCTACGTCCA
>VVHJ01016543.1:3415-19182 GCA_015107715.1 Tylochromis polylepis
CATTACTCCCTGGAATAAAATGCACTGCTGCCTGCTGCCAGCTACTTTGGGACACAATATTTTATTCCTCTGTTCCTCCTCCTCATGGTGGAGACATGCAGGCCTGTGGTACTGTCACACACCCTTGTGTTTGCCTCACAGACACTCCATGAGGATGAGAAAGACTAAGAACAGATGTGTGCAGACGGAAGCAGCTATTTGGATCTCCTAAGACACCCTGCTGTAAAATGGTTATATGTAATACTTGACAGGCCCAGGTCTGCTGGGTTTGATTAGATTTTGTGTTTTTAAAGAGCATCTCCTGCGGCTGACGATGTGACAAAACATAACAAGCTCCGGATATGGGCTTGAGCCCTTGTTATTCTGGAAGACGAGTGTGATAAAGCTCAGCGTGCACCTTGCTGCTGCCATCTGCTCCCTCTCTTATGTTTGCCTGACAAGAGTTATGTTTGCATAAAAGCACAGTGGTTCCTCTGCTTAACCACCCCATGTTAAAATAGCAGAATGTCAGTGTGACTTTATTGCAGTGTTTTGTGTGCCTGAAGATTAAAATGCAGGGAAAAAAAACACATTAATGAAAGTATTCAGTAATCTCTCCTATGAATGGATTTGTTGCAAGGACAAATGAATCCTTTATCTTCCATCTCCTGACATGAGATCATCTTCTATTTCCGAGGTAGTTCATTTCAAGAAAAGAAAATTATTGATCTCAAATGTTCCAGCTGAAGGTTTCCCTTCAGAGCAATCCGTCTCAGTAATTCAAACCAACTCCAAATGGTTTTGCTTTCTCATGCAGCAATAAAGTCGAAGCTATTCCTCCTCAAAAGTAGAATCCCTAATGAGAATAGTCAGCTCAAACGGCTTTTGATGTTTGATACCTGACGTGAATTCATGAATTGTTACTGTTACTAGAGCTTTTCAACATTAATATATTTATTATTTTTATGGTGATATAATCCAAACATGGTATAGTTACATAGATCCCAGTAAACCGGGTTAAACTCTCGGCCTTCATTAAAAATAGCTGATGTTGGCAGCAATATCCTTGATTAGTAAGTCAACTTCCTGGTCCCCGTTTTGGATCACTCGTTACTGTCGGAGCCTGACAGCCGTCCTGTCGAGGCAGGTGCTTTATGTTCCTTTTCTGAACAATTCAACCCGCTGATTAATTGCTCTCCTTAGGGTTAAGTGATGCAAAGCCACTGCAAGGCCTGCAGAAATTTATCAAACCACATTAAAATTTAATAAAACTGACAGCTGAAAGTTGAAAGTTGTAGTGTCTTTTTTGTGGCAAAGATATTAATTTGTCCTTTTATACAGTTTGAAAGCTGAGGATGCAGATTAGGCTGATGTAAATAGGCTGTTCTCTTGGGTTTGACGTGACGGTTAGACATATTTTCACATCACAAACATGCAAATGTACACTGGTGGAATGCAGAGCTGTTGCATTCATTTTAATAATCTCTTTGATACCATCTTGAAATCCACTCCTCCTGAGATTCAAGAAGGAAACCCAAGCGAGGGTAATTTTTATTCATCATATTTGGAAAATAAATAGCTTCATCTCATAGTAATCACAATGCATCTTGGGACAGTAGCACAGATATTATTAACAGGAAATCAGCTACAGTCATATTTCAAACAGTTGTGTTCAATTGTGAGGGTCATTTGCATTTTTGCAAGGGCTCATGGAAAAACTGCATTAACAAAACTAAGACGGGCACAGCAGTGGCAAATAGTTTGTTTTTGTTTTAGCAAATCATAAATATAGATTTAAAAAGGTGCATTATAAGAATTAATCAATGCTGCATGAACAGTTATGCAATTGTCCCTGGTCACACATTTATCACAGTGCTCATTTTAAAAGCCAAAGGATCAAAGATGTCATGAGAAAAAAGACAGTAGCTCAGCACGAAAAAGGTTACTGCTGACTTGTCATGCATAAATGATAAGGACCTTAACAAATGGCAGCAATAAACATGTCGAGTCAATGGCTTGCCTCCTAAATTATAGCCTTATTCATTAGTCGGCTGCTATCATTAGTAAAACTGTAATAAACTTCATCGCTCAGAAAGGTCAGTCTGAGTAATTTCAATGAGGATTGTCATTTTAGAAAAGTTACGCAAATTTACAAAGAACCTCCCTTGAAAAATATCACAAGTCAATCCAAAAAAATGTCCCTGTTTACAAACGAGGCTTGAAATATACTCACAAAAATAAGAGACAGAGGTCTACTAATTACATCCTGATCGGTGCTGCAATTAATATGTGACACAAATGTCAGTGATCTCAGCGTCTCTCAGCACTCCCGTGTTTTCTGAACCCAGTGTCCTCGTTTGTCATTGTGCTGCTGTTAGTCTGTGCATCACCAGCCCTCTTGTGTAAACATGCAGTTTCCCAAACTGCTACAGTCAAGCCCGAATCTGAGGTGTCCGGGCAGAGTATGAATTACTCCCACAGAATGATCGTCTGCCTTTTCTTGTCCACCCGGTAAGTTTCTGGTAAACACTTCGTGTTACATGGATGGGGCAGGAGGGAGCCTGAGTGGGGTACCAGTGAAGGGCAGAGAGAGGAATGTGTCACTGTAGTGCAGAATTGCACTCTTTAAACTGTGTTACAGTCACACCAGAGAGGTTATAAAGGTAAATGTGTTGTTGTTGCTGTCACTGACAAAGTTGATTTGGCACTGCTCCAGTCGGGCAATATCCCCAATGTCCAACTTTGATAATAACTGAGTCGGGTCTGTGTTTGTCGTTAAAACCTTCTGTTTTTCCTGCTGCTCCTCTACATCCTCCGCCGCTTCCTTCACCTCTTCCTTTCTATCTTTGCTCTCCTTCTCACATTCCTCCTCCTCCTCTTCTTCCTCTGTGATGGAGCAGAGACGGGTGGCACTCCCGGAGTTGTTGGCAGGCGGTCTGTAGTGGCACTGCCCGTTCAGCAGCCTCCTCAGAGGCATCAGGGGCACTGCCTCCTCACCGAGCAGCTGCTGCTGGCAGTGCCGGAAATCACTCTGACGCTTCAGCCGCTTGAACTCACTGAAGGCGGAGGTGGCATTCTGGTAGAGGCTGTGGGCAATTGCCTGGGCCTTCTCCGACTTACTAACCAGGACTGCGTGACACCGGAGCACCACCGCCATGTTCTTGACCTGGTGCCTATAAATCCAAGCCAGGATCTTGGGCCGGCATGGGTCAGCGGTGCAATAAGTGATCCTGTTCAGGGAGTAAAGATGGATGGGTTTCTTTTTCCCGGATTTGTCGGCACTCATCCGGATCCCTTGTGGTCCCACCGTTAACCTCATCTTGACACTCTGGTCTCCATAGTTGCTTCTTGCCCAGATTTTGGCCACTGCCTCCTGGGTGCAGCCATCTCCTTTTGCCGTAATGGTGACCACACTTCCCAAGTAGCGCACATTATAAACCGGCTCCTCTTTATTCAGTTCAACCTTTTGCCGTTTTGTGTGGAAGATGCTACCCACCCAGTCAAAGGGGCAGTCGGGCAGCAAGTCAGGACAGGAGCGCAGGAGAGAAGAGAGGATGGAGTGGTAGGTCAGTCCAGTCCCCAGGCTCTTGGGTTTACTCTTCGCCTCATCCTCCACTAGAACAAACTTATTCCTTCTCCAGGGCAGCATGGTGTGGGGGAAGTTGGTGCGAGCAAGTGAGCAAGCCCCTCTGCTGCTATGTTTCCTTTTGTAAGCTCAAGAAAGAAGCGTATTAAAGCCGATGTGGGCGAGAGAGAAAGAGGAAAGCACAGAGAAGCTGCTTGGCGAAGCACAGAGAAGAGACTGAGAGCTGCGAGCCTCAGCCAGTCTGTCCCCAGTTCGCTCCTCCTTCCTCTCCTCCTCCTCCTCTTTCTCATCTGTTTTCTGCATCATGCAGCGCTGATCAGTGCAGGATCCTTAGCCCGGCACTCGGGCACTCTCAACCCCCTCCCTGCCTTATTGTTTTGCTTCCAAATGGCTCAGTCCCAAAGCAGTATTTATCTGTCCAGCTTTGCGCTGAGCTATCATTCTATGTTTCTTGTAAACATTAGAAAAACAAGTATTCCCTCTTAGGTAACTACTTATTAAATCAGTTGTAAAAGTCGCTTGTTAAGTGTGATTTGTTTAAGCAGGATCAGGGGAATTATCTTATCCTACTAACAGCTTGGGGATGCAAGTGTTTTGGATCAATGTTGCAAGTGTTGCACAGTGAAGACCCTTTTTTTTCTGGAATGATCCTAACCCCACTTTTAACACTAGATAATTTTGTAAGGTCATTTAATGCTGTCAAAGGTTTATTTACACCAGCAGTTTACTTCAGACATAAACTAGGCAGAATTTTCCTTCCACAGCTGAATCGCTCACTGTATGTTATGCAAAGATATCTGAGATACAATAGTGAGGCTAATTAGGATTGGACTTAAAAATTCTGTTTGAGTGATATTACTGCATAATTAAAAGCATTTTCAAAGACAGAGCAAGTTTCTGAAACTCCAAAACAGCTGATAAGCACTAAATTATGCTTTTGAAATACAGAGTCCCGTTATTTTTGTAACTGAAAATGTCTACATGTCATGCCTTAGTGCATATCTGCTTATAAAATTTAGTAGTTCGTTCTCATTTCACAAATTATAGCTATACATTTCCTTACACTGGGAGTTTTTTTCCTGTACTTTTAAGGCTCAATAGAAACATTTTGTCGGCAGTGAGATAAGTCCAGTCTCCATATAGCCTATAATATAATATAGCCTTTGGTTTATAGATGTTAAAAATGTGGAAAAGGTCAACACTACTACTTTCGGACTCCGGGTCAGTGTTAACCTTTCACCCACTTTAGCAGAGTGACTCAATGGATGGTAATACCCATCTGACAATTTGCTGGAAAAAAAAAAAAAAATTCTCAGCAGCTACTGAAAATCGGTACAGCCTTTCAAGGATTAACCCCATTAACCTGACCTTTTCTACCCCAGGACTAAATGTAACTTATTTTGTAGAATATCTCAACCAGATGGATTGGCCATGATCCCTGATGATGAATCCAAATGACTCTGATAATCCCTGGACTTTCTTTTTGCCATCATCCTCATCAAGTCACATTTCAAATTGTTGAAAATGTTTGGGCCAGTATAAGGCCGAGTATAACGCCAAAAAAAAGATATTCTCACTGACCACAGCTGTTTAGTGCCAATTAAGAAATGGTAGCATGCTAAGATACAAAACTAACTATGTAAATGTAAAACTTGTCATTTTGAACATGTTGGCGTGGCGTAGCATGCAGCTACAGCTCCATGTATTACCATAGACTGTTTATAAATAACTATATATAAATAATAACCATATTGACTAATACTTCACATACACCATAAACACCATGATGTCACCCATTGTTGTTGGACTACACATTTTGCACATAACTGGTAATTACTTACTTAACAGACAGCTGCTTACTTCAGCTCCCTTTGTTAGCCCACTTCTCAACGTGATCACAAACCTACTTTTAAACCTTAAAAATTGCAAAACAGGTAAGTTTTAAAATAAATCCCCCAAGAGCTGTCAAACTATTCAGGTATCAGGCTGTGAACTTGTTGATTTCATCGCTGAAGTCGGGGCCAGCCTCAAACGGTGATTGAATGAACTGCAGTTGTTCGCACTTCCACACTGGTTTCTGCACAGATACATAATAACATTAAGTTTCAGTTCCCACATTGCATTTATACTCGCTAGCCACTGTTCAATATGTGATCGGCCAATCACATGGCAGCAACTCACTGTATTTAGGCATGTAGACATGGTGAAGATGAACTACTGAAGTTCAAACGGAGTATTAAAATTGTCATGGTTCGCTGTGTGGCAGGCAGGATGTAGGACCCAAACGCAGGACACTTGGAGGAATAAACTCAAAGCGGCAGCCTTTATTGCTGGAAAAAACTAACATTAAATACAAAACTAAACTAGAAACTGGAAACAAGAAACTTCAACTAGAAAACAAACCAAAACCTTGAACATGAAAACTAGGACCAGACTGGACTCAAGAAACATGAACTAGAATTAAGCATGCGCACACAAGAAACACACAGCAGTGAGCGTGTACAACACAACCCAGAGCAAGGAAAACACAGGGCTTAAATACACACCGGAGTAATCAGGGAATGGGAAACAGGAGGGAAACACAGCTGGGATTAATAGACATAACGAGACCAAGGAAGCAAAACTAGATACACTGACATGAGACAAGGGACCGTCAAAGTAAAACAGGAAGTATAACACAAAGATGCGGACTTGACACTGAGACAGAGAGACATGAGCGACCTGGGGGGACAGAGGGAACATGAAGACGAGCGTGACAAGACGAGGAACATGAGAAAGGCAAAATAACAGAAACCAAAATCCTAGGACTAAAAATATAACAAGCAGAATCACAACCATGAATAACAATAATCAAGGAATACAAATTAAACAGATATAAAACACTGGGTGACAAGAATGGGGAATACAGGTGATTTAAGTAAATTTGAACAGGTCTAAAAAAGAAAAAAAATAACACGTGAGAAGTCCTCTGGCAAGACTGCTTTGAGCTGACAGGAAGGAAAAAGTAACTCAAATAACCACTCATTTCATTCAAAGAATACAGAAGAGCATCTCTGAATGCCCAAAGCAGTTTGACTACAGCAGCAGAAGACCACACCAGGTGCCACTCCTGTCAGGTAAAAACAGGAAACTGACACCACGATTTGCATTGCTCACCAAAATTTTGACAATAAAAGATTGGAAAAATGTTGCCTGGCCTGATGAGTCTCAATTCCTGTTGCGACATTTGGCTGGTGTAGTCAGAATTTGGTGCCCATCCTGCCTTGCATCAACAGTCAGGTTGGTGATGGTGGTGTAATGATGCGGGGGATATTTTCTTTGCACACCATGTCATAAAGCTCAAATCATCAAAAACTGTTTTGGGTTTTTTTTTAACATCACAGTGAGCTCATTGCACTCAGGTGGCCTCCACAGTCACCAGGTCTCAACGCAATAGAGCATCTTTGTGATCTGGTGGAACAAGAGATTCATCTTTGATGTACAGCAACAAATCTGCAGCAACTGTGCGATGCTATCATGTAAATATGGATCAAAATCTCTGAGAAATATTTCCAGCACATTGTTGAATCTGTGCCACAAAGAACTGAGGCCCAGTACTCTCAAGGTGTAAGTAATGAGGTGGCCAGAGAGTGTATTTCCACTGGTGATAGCAGCAAGTCTAGCTTTTGTTAAGAGGAGGTGAATAAGTGCTAATGTTGCTCAACCCATACTAATAAACCCCCAACAGTTATTAATAATCTGAATGCAGCATCAGTGAAGCACAGAAAATGTATAAAATAAAGAAAACCAACATTTGGCAGATGCATTTATTGTCCTTTATTATGTTGTCAAAAACATGTCTCTTATAAATATAAATATAAATATAAATATATTGTCTTCTGCACATTAGTAGTATGTAAACAACACGTCTAGGTTTCAGCTCTGTTCTGTGTACATGGCTAAGATGAAAATGCATGAACATCTGTCCTACATCACCACATTGTGTCCAGACATCTGTTTACTGGCTGGATGACTCTGCTTCAGTGAATCAAAATAAGTATCATATGCGTCTGCCAGCAAGCTGTGCTGGGCAGAATGGACTGAGCTGTCACGTGTACATGGTGGATGAAGTTCTTAGCTTAGAGAATTGTTACTGTGGCAACACTGGGAATTAATGTCCCTCTTTCCACTCGTTGTGTGTGCAATGAATTTTAAAAAAAAAAAAAGCATGCAGGGAGAAACAGATTGAACAGCTTTAGAGGCATTATAACACACATAAATCCCTCTTATTATAACTACAAGAGCAAAATTAAGTGCATCCAAGCTGTCTCAGAATGCTTACTGAAAGGGAAGACTTAGGACTGTTGAAACTGAGTTAATGGGCTTGGAAATGCCTGAGCAGTCACCACACAGGAGACACCACAGTGGTCAAATGATTAAGAGATGTCGGACATTTAGTGAATGAAGACTGGATCTGATCCAGAAAGCTCCTTGATCACCAAAGACAGTCTGATTGAGAGGCCTTATTCAAGCATCTGTGGCCCCATAAATCACCTCTGATCTACTAAACTGAAAAGATCCATCATGATTTTAAAGAAATGGATTTGTATATTAAGTAATGACTTGTGTGAGTTATCATCCCATACGAGAAGGCACTTAAGTGCAATTAGGATATGACGTGTTTAGTCTCTTTATCATGTGGCATATGTTTCAGTCCTTCAGCTTTTAGTGAAACTGTGCAACAACTTTTTTTTTTTACCCACTGCTCTTACTTTGGTTAATGTATGAACTGCTCTCAGACAGAGTGGTGCATTTTTTTTTTTTTTAAAAATCTGTCTGCATTCAAGTTTAATATTGGACTTTCCTTCAGAAGTTTTATTCAGAGTTTTAGAACTGCCAAACAGTTTCCTGTGAACTTTTTTTTTTTTTTAACTTTTATTTACCCAGGCAAATAAAAGTAACAAATTACCAATCTGTTTCTGAAGGAAGACAAAACAACTATAAACCAGCACTAAAACCTATGTGCCAATGTAACAAACAGTAGATGTGTCCAAAATAGCAACAATACATAAAATAACAGGGTGGAATGAAATAAACTTATCAGGTAAGGCAAACAAGCATGGTTAGCACAGTACAAGTGCACAGACTGATAATTAGTTCAAACAGAATACACAAATGACTCACTGAGGGTGCTGGTTTAGTTCGCTGGGTAGACCAGGTGATCCATATACCATAAGGCTAATCCAGAGACCCATGTCCAAACACTGCATGCCTTTCTCCAGCTTTCCTGTCTTCTGTTCTATCACCCTGAAAGCTAAAGTCCCAAAATCAATTTTTAAAAAATTGCTTACCAAAACTGGAGGATGGACTTTTTGTACAATTAAACACAAAAGAAGTCTCGTTTTAATAACTGCATTAAACGTGCTCCAAACTCCAACATGGTTGAGAGGTCCAGTTCTGTAACGCAAATGAGCTGTCATCTTATCACAAAATACTACATTTTTGTACTTGGCTGCAAGCACGCTAATTTCTGCTGTAAAATAGGATATTTTAACATGAGTCTATAGGGTTTGACCATAGACATTAAACAACATGGAAAGTGCCACCCTAACAGCATCACATATTATTTTTGGAGTCTGCATTCTGAAGCTTTGATGTTACCATTTTGGCCCCTGCCATATTGGTTTTTGGAGCCAGATGTTTATATGTTTATATGGATTAGAGTGCTAAGTTATTAGCTAAAGCTAGCAAGTTTGGTTAGCAAACAGTATTCACAACGGTTGTACGGTTGTAAAGCACAGATGCACATATCGGCCAAGTAATGTACTAATAAAACCCTAGAATTTAACTTACTAAAATGCCAGTCCCCTATGCTACCCTGAATTGGATAAGCGGAAGAAAATGAAGCGATAGGTGGACAGGCCAGCTTACTGTTTCCAGCTGCCTTTGTCTGGACATCTGTCAATCAGTCCTACTACACCCCTAGTATCCAGGTGGATGAGTTACAAAGATTCAACCCACTCAGCTTTTATAAAAGGGGAACCATCAAAAGAGGTCAAAACAGCTTTTGCGCCATGTTGTAAATACGCTATTAACTTAGGGGCCTGTGGGAATTGACTCACTTTTGGAGCCAAAAGTGAAATGGCAAATGGCTACACAGTTATTTGGTTGCAAGTTTTGGAAAAAATTGAATTAATAAAAATGATTTATAATTTATCTTTTCCTTTTTAGTTAATCCAAAGGGATAAATGAATGTTTGTGCCAATTTTCACTGCATAATTCATCCAGCAGTTTTTGGCAAAAAAGGAGGGAAAAAGCTGGGTTCACCTAAGTAGTTACAATCTATCTTCTGTCCTCATCATATTACTTTCTCTTCTACCCTTGAAAATGCACATCAGTTATCAACTCTCAAGCAATCCAGGGTGCAGAAGGTTATCGTAGCAAACCAATTACTTTCCCTAAGTGACATCCCTCCCTCACCTCTGAAATGCTTTTTCCTTATCCTCAGTTTCGTCTCGCTGCTCTCGAAGACATCCTTTTATCCAGGTCAACATATTCTACGTATTTCTGTCTAGCAAGGCAGCCTAATTGAATTGGGCTCTCTCTTCATCACGCTACACTTACCCAGTGCAGTGTAATCAATGTTCAGGGCCTGGCAGAGAGGGGCCCAGCTCTTACATGGCTGATTTATGGTTGTACGTGAGGGCGACAGCAAGGCAGCAATGCAGGCCGGCGTAGCTCTAAGAGCGAGCGAGAGGGAATAGTGACAGAAAGGCTGCTGTGCTCTTCATGCATCTGACTGCTGCTATCAATAACACACCCACGGCCAATCAAAAATTAGGCTGACAAAAAATGACAAAGTAGCGTTACAGAACATTTGGTAGAGCTGAAGCCTTTTCTTTGTTTACAAAACCAGGAAGTTTAAGCCTCAAGGGATGAAAATCAATATCACCTCATTCCCATACTATAGATTCTCTAGCTTTGGCTGAATACGTAATTCAGTTCAAGTGAATCATAGTTTAATGAAGAGGGAACATGCAGGACATTACATCAAGGTGGCTCATTGTCGTCCTTCCTCAGTAGAAGGGTACAGTCACAGGAGACATGGAGGTCAACTCCCCCTCATTTAATCCTGCACTACACAACTGGAAGAGTGCTGTGCTGCAGTAAGTGGTTGTTTTAAAGGTCAGTGAAAAAATAAGGCAAAAATAATGAGGCAATTAGCCAAGACATTAGAAGCACGGGCTAATTAATGCATGTTAATTGGAATTATTTCAAGTATCTAGATGTAGATTCTTAGCACAAGAAGATCAGGAAAAATACATAAATAAGACATATGAGAAGTCTGATATCTGTTGATGTGCTTTTTAAAGGGGACCTATCATACTTGTCCTTTATTTCTGTTATATCCAACACTGGGCAAAAGTCTTGATCCACCCCTCATTACTTTAATATTTGTTCCTTGGAGCTATGCTTTCTTGTAAGTTTTTTTTAAAATGGTCTTGAGCAACAGGCTTTCTGAGAGTCTTTCAAAGATTTTCTTCGGCATTGGCTGCTTTTTTACTCATTTTTGGTTCATTTTTAGAGGAATGTTTTTCATTTATTTGCTGTTTTTTTTTTCATCCACTTATCACTGTCCTGTGAATCATTCACTCATAAAAACTGTGCCTAACCAGTGTTCTGTTTACACATAATAATATGTGTAGACACAACACCTCAGATAATGAGGGGAAAAATACCAGGTGGGAACACAGCTGAGGATACTTAACATAATGACTGAGAAGGAAGTAAATTAAACACACCAAGCGCAAGAGGCTACAACAATAAAAACAGGAAGTAACAAAAACACAAAAACAGAGACTAAAGACACAGAACACATGGGAGGCAGGAATACATAGAAACTCAACGAACTGAACTGACTATAAACCATTAACAGAACTGGATGTTCAAAAGAACTAAAACCAGAAAAATATAAATATAAAAAAAACTAACCAGGAAACACTATTATTAGAATAATGCAAAACTCAAAAGAAATGATTCTCAAAAGCTAACAGAATAATAATTTACAGAAAACCTAGAACTGTGGGTCCAGTACTCAGAGACCCTGACACACGGTCAGCAAGAGCGATGCTCTTCTTCATACTTCGGTTGTAACGAGTGGTTATTTGAGTTTCTGATGCCTTCCTATTATCTCAAAGCGTTCTGGCCCTTCTTCTCTCACCTCTAATATCAACAAGGCAGACCATACTCAGAGAAGCCCGTCTGGCACCAACACCCATGCCACATTCAAAGTCATTTGAACCTTTCTTCCTCATTCTGATGCTCAGTTTCAACTTCATCAGGTTGTTTAAACCATGTCTACACGCCTGATGCATTTGCATTAAAATGCAGTTGTACCTAATAAAGTGTCCAGTGAGTGTGTAAGATTACTATTGATCTTCATGTTAGCTGTAATATGGCAAATAAACATGCAGCATTTTCCTGAAATGTTCATTTATTTTTAAAGCACGTTTTGGATGTTGTGTTTTCCTCCATCTCATATTCGCACTGTGATAACTGCACATTATGCATACCAGTATTTTCAGCAGTATCAGGAATACTAGTGTTTCATCGCATGTTGCAGCTAAGACTTTTTTATGCTTTCAAGGGCAGAATATGTGCGGCACCACAATAAAGTCATTGCCAGCTAGATTCATTATACATCCTGTGCTCCTCTTGAGTAATGCTCAAAGCAGTCCTGCGGCTGCAGAACGCCGGGCTCATTTCAGTGTTTTCCAAACATGTTTTACATTTAAATTCTTAAAATCATTTGATTGTTTGCTTATTTATGATTAGCTTATTAACACCAAATGTTTTTGTCAATTAAGGCACCTTACTGAAGAGTAAAGAAAAAGACTTCTGATTGATGCTGTCTTTAATTTAGTGAGATGGCATGTGTCCAGTTTGAAATTTAAAGTTCAAAATCAAGCTGAAACTGTGGTCCAGTAAGTCCAAACTAATACTCCTCCAACCACATGTGAGCATTTGGACATTTCAAAGGTCCAGTGGTTACTTCTGCAGTTGCATATTGTAATTTAAGCATCTGCGTGGCACTGTAAGTTTGAAAGAGTATTACAACAAATGAATTTGCCCGCTGTGTAACAGTGAAAAGGAAAGGTGTTGTGGATTTTGCACAGGTAGGCAAAATGCCAGGCTTCTCTGAATCAGTCGCAGCAAATTCCAAATGTCGTCCTTTCAGCTGTGCAGCATCGAGAGGACACATACAATGTTCTTCTCGCCTCTAGTACTCCTCCTATAAAGCTGCTGCCTCCATCTGCTATCTCTATTTCTGTCTGTTTGAAATTAATGTGAATGTGTCAGGCTGGCATTTGAACAGAAGTCTTTCTGTGACTGACACAAACAAAATGAGGTAGTGGGAGTCTTACATGGGCAGAGGGGGGTAATAGAAAGGTAGATTCTCTCCACAAAATAAGGTGACTAATGCTGAAAAGAACCCCCTCAGGACATCCCTGCTCTTTTGTTGAGGTTGAAAATGAGGCTGCAACTTTTCCCGAGAGAAGCAAAGCTCCCTGACTTTGTGAAGGCTGATCATTCAGATGTCAGGTTGATTATGTCAGACTGATTCAGCCGCGGGAGTTTTCTATGACAGATTTTGCTTTCACTTTGCTGAATTTTTAAGATTTTAAAAGGGAAGCTAAGAAAAGAGGTCACTGAAGGATAAAGTGCATTTCAGGGACATTTCAAAAAGTAAATGCAGTTGATTGAATGTAGAGATTAGACAAGTAAAAAGAAATGCACCATTAAAAATTGTTGCACCTGCTGCTTTCCTTGAGCCCATCTGAATAATTACAGTGAGCATTTCTGTGCGGTGTGTCTGGCAAATAATCACTGATGTGAAATGAGCTGAGTGCAAGACAACAGGAACTAATTTTTCAATATACTCTTTTGCCTTTTAGCTTTTTCAATTGTAGACTAGTTCGTAGAAATTAGCCAATGAATATCAGCCATAGTAGCATTTAATTAATGCTGTCACAGCATTAATTAAATGGACAAAGTGTATGTGTTTGACCTGCTCTGGGTCAACTATAAGATGATCCTAGTAACATTTAACACTTAGGCTAAAAGGAAATCAGACTGCTGTGGTTTAATGCATGAATAAGAATTATACATTATTTGAAGGCCTCACAATTCAATCTAAAAACCAATACCTTAACAATAGTTCCTTGCAGTAAGAATAAGAGTAAATACACACTAAAGAAGGTACTTTCTTGCCTTTTATGTTTCTGTTATTGCTGTATTTTTGGTTTCTGTATATTGCTGCAGAATGTTTTTACGGCAAGAGTTCAGTAAATAAATGATGCTGCTGCAGGCTTTAGAATTTTAAAAAGAGGTCAAACGAATGGTTAGGTGTAAAAAAGAGCACTTTTTTCCCTCTTTTTTGTGGGTGCAGATCCACTGCTAACAAGTTTGCTAAAGCAACAAGGTCAGCCACATTTTGATGTCAGGATAGCTAGGCAGAGCAGGGACACTTTAAACAGGCAGAAGGCAAGATTTTAACTTCGGATTCACAAAGCTGCAGGATGAAATTGTAAATGCAGACTCTTTGTGTTACTGAACATAAATAGAAGGATGAAGAAAGCTATCTTTCATGGTGGAGTGTGGAGGATGAGTTTTTAATAACTGAACAGAGGAAAGAAACAGCCCAGGAGTTCGGGTTTGTTATTTCTATAAGACCAAAGACTGTAAGAAAGATAAATGTAGCTTTCAGATCTAAAAAACGAAGCCAGCAGGTGGTGACTCCTCTGGTTACAAATAAGAAGCCTGGTTGTAGCAAAGTCCGTGAAAAAAATATCCCTACTTTCCTTTTCTATGATGTCAGTAAACGTTTTTCTTTTTTTTTCATTTTTCATAACTTGAAGTCTCACAAAATACATCATGATGTTCACTTTGTGAATTTAGGTCCCCGTTAGAGTCCAAAACTAAAACAGGGCATGGTAGTTATTAGTAAGCTCTGGCTCTCTTCCACAGTGTCTTTTGCTCTGTCTTCTTCCCCTCACCCCCAACCAGTTGTGGCAGATGGCTGCTCCTCCCTAACCTTGGTTTGTCGGAGATTCCTTCCTGTTAAAAGGGAGTTTTTCCTTTCCACTGTCACCAAGTACTTGCTTATAGGGGGGTCGTCTGATTGTTTTCTCGGTATTATTGTAAAGTCTTTACCTTACAATATAAAGTGGCATGAAGTGACTGTTGTTGTGATTTGGTGGTATATAAATAAAACTGAACTGAACTGTATGTTTTAAAGTGGACCCACCTCGTGATTGAAAAAGTGTCCCTCTCTTTATCAGTTAGAGCCCCCCCTCGTTCGTCATGCCAGTTTCAAAGTGCTCAAGCGGAGGCTTCGCAGCCAACCAACCAAACAATTAACCAACGGTTGACATCAGGGTGGCTACATCCTTCTCTTAAACAGAGCATACTGATATCACTGAGAAAATTGGAGCTGGAATTTCTCTCACTGCTTGTCTTGGGTCTTCCAAAAAGTACATTTCAAGTTCACAAGAGCTTGAAATTTACCCTGCTTTAGTTTCTTTAAGAAATACAATCCTCTCTGAGCTCATGACATATTGTAAATGCAGTTCTGTGATCTGAAATTGGGATACAATGGCACAACAAAATCAGAAAAAGGAGTGTGCTTTTGTTTTTCCCAGAAGGTTACTATAAGTAAGAGGGTGAGGCATCCAGAATAACTGTATTAAGTCTCCCACAAATGAAGAAGTCATAAAACATCCCGAAGGCAAGGAGAGACAGAGAGTGAAAACAAACAAGATTAAACACTAGATGTGCATTTACTGAGTGGACAGAGCTCTAAGTGACATCAGATCCATAAGAAACAAAACCAGCTATCTAAAAAAAAAAAAGGCCAAATTACCAGCAGGGATTTTTGTCTTGTGACTTTTTATCATTGCTTCATATTTTTATATTTGAGATGGCTTTAGGTAGACATCATAAAAGTAGTTAAAAGTGTTTACAAAATCAACTGCTTTTCTGCAGTTTCACTGTTTTTATAGGAGTTCCACTTTATTCAACCCAGCGTGACCCAAATTCTTTTAAAATGCTGTTTCAACCAGCAGCATCAAAAGTGTGAAAACAGGCATTTTTTTCCGTTTTTTTTTTTTTTTTTTTTTTTAATAAAAAACTTTTTTTTTTTTTTTTTTAGTACTTTTTTTTT